>JADKXX010009736.1:0-139662 GCA_017310255.1 Butorides virescens | reverse complement strand
CATCCCCCTGATGCACCCCACATTGCTATGGTGCACCCTGCATCACCGTGGTACACCCTGCATCACCGTGGTACACCCCTCATTGCTGCGGTGCACCCCACATCGCACTGATGCACCCCACATCGCACTGATGCACCCCACATTGCCACAGTGCACCCCACATTGCCACAGTGCACCCCACATCACCCCTCATCACCCCGAAGCACCCCGTATCACCCCGCTGCACCACGCTACCTACAGCACCGGGCGAATTGAACACCCCGGAGGCTTTGTCACCCCAAAAATCCAGCTTGCAAAGGAAAGCGCGAGCCCCTGCGTTGCACAGCGTCCCGAGCTGGGGTGACCCCCCCCCCCCCCCTGCCGTGCCTTGCAGCAGCACCCGATCTGCCCCCCCAAAAGCGGGTGCTCGCGGGGATGTAGGTGGTACCCGAGGCGCCGCCGAGCCCCCGCGCGTGGGATGAGCTCACCCGCAGCTTGTGCTCCTTCCTGTTGACGATGACGGCCGTGATCTGCTGGTCCATGAAGATGAGGATGGTGACGAGGAGGGCGGGCAGGGCGCTCGCCAGGTAAACCCACCACGGGTTCTTCCCAAAGGGAAACACGAACCACCCTCGGTCCACACGGGTGGGCTGGGGGGGGGGGAAGAGAGGGGGTTTGGACACCACAGCCGAGCCTGGGCATGGGTCGGAGAAGGGAGGGGGGGGGGAAAACCCCAAATGCTGACATTTTGGGAAGCCCCACATCATCCCTGAATCCCGTTTCCTCCGAGCATCATCCTATCCCATATCCATCCCTGAATCCCACATTGGTACCCAAACCATCCACATGCCTCAACCCCAAATTTTCCCTGGATGCTCATCGGGACTCCGATACCCTGGATGGGGGGGGGGGGGGGGAGAAAAAACTTTGGGGGCACCTCCAAAAAAAGGTTTTTTGGGTTTTTTTTTTTTTTTTTTTGATTTTTTACCTTAAAATCTGTAGGCACTTGGAGCTTTGGGGTGTTGAGTCCAAAAAGCACATCCAGCCCCACAAACATTAGTATGGACATAAAGATAGAGAAATCGCTAATAAGTTTACGCAGCTGCCGGAAGCGAGAAAAGAGAGAAAGGGGGGGGGGGAAGCAAAACAACAAAAAAAAGGAAGGAAAAAAAAGTCACAGAGTTAGAATATTTCCCCAGAAAAGACCAAGTCGCTTTTAAGAAGGTGCCTGGACACTGGAGGAGCCGTGATTTTCCCTGAAAAGCGGTGAGGAGGTGGAAAGGGCGGAGAAGTGAGGGTTCCCCCCCCCCCCCCCCCCCCCCGGTGCGGCCGAACCTTGATGATACTGGGGATATGGAGCTTAGGGGTGTCCAGTCCGAAACAGGCATCCACTGCGCAGAAGAGGAGGATGGAGAAGACGTTGGAAAAATCAGCAATGAAAGCCCTGACCTGGAGGCAAGATGGGGAAACGGGGGGGTGGAAAGGGTAATTAACGGGCTGGAGAAGTTCATTAACGGGCCGGGGAGGTTTGCTCCCGCTTTGGAAGCCTTCCCCGGGGTTTTCCAGCTCCGCTCGCCCACGGGTAACCCAAGTGGAACCCACAAAGCGCGGATATTTTCCCCTTTGTGCTGTGAAGTGATGGGTTATTCACCACGCAAGAGCCAAACCAGCGGCTGCGAGCTCGGGGGGGATTCTCCTAAACCTTCCCGACGCCTCCTAGAAACACAGATTTATTTCCTCGGAGCTCTTTGCATCCAGCAAAGAGACCGATCGCTCCTGGTTTTCCCACCTTTTGGCAAAGAGATGGGTATGGACCCGGCGTTTTCCTTACCTTGGTGGGGAAATAGCGGCTGAATTTGAATTTTTTCAGGGTCAAAGTCATGGAGTAGGTCCCGAAGAAGAGGATGAAGGACATAAGGGCCAGGTCGGGCACGAATTTACAGGATTTCCCCACTAAGCTGCCGCCGTATTTGAGACATTCCTTCTTACTCAGCTGAGTCCAGTCCAGAGCTGTTAGGTTAATAGCATTGTACTGGGGAGAAACCCCCCCAAAAAAGCAAAATTAGCATTTTAAGCAATGGTAGCACGCAAGGAAAAAGGTATTTCCCAGCCAAAAAAAAAAAAAAAAGCAAAATTAGTATTTTAAGTAATCGCAGTGTGCAAGCAAAGGGGTATTTCCCCGGGCCGCTGCCACTGGGAGCTCCATAACCATGGGAAAACCCCGGCGTTGCTATTAATTTGGGCAAAAAAGTGGGGATTTGGTGCCGCCGAGCCCAAATCAACGCAAATCCCGCGCTTCCCTCGCTCCGAACCAGCGCACGTGGCTCCCCGGGCGTAAAAGCCCCTGGGATTTGCCCTCCCCTGTTCCAAATTTCCCCTTGGGATGAGCAAAGCCGCTTACCAGAGAAACGTTAGTGGTGTTGGGTGCCACTGGAGCTGAAGCATCGAACAAGGTCGCGTTGGCTGCGGGAAAGGAGTTGGTTATTGAGGTTTTTGGCTAATATCGAGGTTTTGGTATTAAAAGCGGCCGGGCTTCACCCGGAGAGGCGCGGCTGAGCCCGGCCGGCGTCAAAGCAAACATGGGGTCGAGCGCATCCTCCGAGAGCTGGGCGGGGATCAGCATCCCGAGGGCGGACCAGGATTTGGGGAGAACCCCTCCCCATTTCTAACCCCGCAGCGACTTCTCCCTGATTAATCCCAATGCGCCGGTGGAGGACATGGCTTCTCCTTCGGCGGCTTCTCCCTCCGGGGCTGGCGAGTGCCGGGGAGGGGGGGGTGGGTATTTTTAGGAGCTTCCCATCTCCTAAAATTTTTAGGAGCTTCCCGGGGAAGCCGCCGGCAGCGGGGTCGAGCATCCCGACGCCCGCGTCTTAAAACCACGGGGGTAGCAGACTGAAAAAGCAGCTTGTGATTTTTGGGGAGGCGGCACCCAATCACACCCAAATTTTTTGTATTGTTGGGTTTTTTTTGGTTTTCTTTACTATTTTAGGGGAGTTTCGGTGTCTTACTGTAAAAAAAAAACCCAAAACACCGACATCCTTTCTAGCCCCCGGCACCTTCTCCTCCAGCGCAAAGAGCGGCTCCGCTCGGCTCTTCGGGCGACGCAGCTCCGCGGCTTCAGGAGCACCCACGGTCTTTATGGGTGCCCCCTAAGCGGGGTTTGGGACCCCCCCCCCTCTTCCCTCTGGTCCATCCTCTTCCTGCGCCAAGTGGGAATTTCAGCTGCCCCGATCTGCCGCCTCCATCCCCGGCGCCGGGGATTAATGAAGGAGAAGCGATTGCTGGGTTAGAGCAGAGAGCCGGGGGCTGCCGAAACCGGGCTCCCAGAAACAGCGCTGGCAAACCCAGCATCAAAAACATTATTATTATTATTATTATCATCATCATCATCATCTCCTCCATAACCTTTTATTTTTCCAGAAACCAGCCTTATTTGTGATGTCTATGACACACCACTGGTGGTATTTTAAGAGAGGACCCCTAAGGGCTCGACATAAACCTTTTTATCAGAGCAGAACGAAAAGTAAAATACATGGGAAAAAAAAATAACAACAAATCCCCCAGGGGGGAAGAGTATCAAATATTGAAATAGTTTTAATATTTAGAAGGCGATACTCACTTGAGATTGAAATCAGCCCAAATTGATGTGTGCAGCAGAGACAAATATGGTACAAATCAGTTATAATAATCAAAAATCAGAACTAATTTAAAAAAAAAGAATTAAAAAAAAAAAAAGGATGTAGGGGGGAATAAACATAATTTCTCAATATCTAGAGGAATGGAAAATCCAGTGCGGACACCGCTGCCTTGGGTGCCAAGGCAAGGGTAGGGCAAGGAGTGGGACTGGGTTGCAAAGAGGTTTAAGGTTTTTGGGGTGCAAATGCTGCTCGGCTGCCCAGGGTTTGCTCAGGACGGGGGCTTGGAAAGGGGGGAGACCTCCCTGGAGGCTAAAGGCTTCGCTTTCCTCCTGTGTTAAGCCGCCGCGGTGGGTGCTGCTGGGCAGATGCTGGCACTCGTGGATGGGTGGAGGTGGTCACGGTCCCATTCAGGATATTTCAGCCCCCCAGGAATTGCATTGGGCATCAGGCTTCACTTTCCCACAGGTCAAATTTGGGAGGGTTTTGGTTCGGAAAGGATTGCGTCGTCTGCGGGTGCTCCCCGCTACACGCAGGGCTTTCAAAATCCAACAGGATCAGGTCACTCAACGGGTGGTTGACAAAGAGAAATCAAGGAAAAATAGAAAATTAAACCCAATGACTGTGATTTCCATCGTGGCAGTAAGATCTCTTCTTGCAACAGCAGAACATGTCGCATGGCAGGTCTTGGATGTTTGGTATTTCTGGGGAGAGCTTCACCATCACACCTCTCTGCCTCCTCTATCTGCAGCTGATACTCCCCAAATTGACTTTTTAACTTAAATTTAGACTTTTTAAATAAATTCAGCTCATCTGAGAGCAGGCGGTCGCTGGCATTAGCCCAAACCGAAGATCTCCGCTCCCTTCCAGGTGGCCGCGGGAGCATCTGAGCTGCACGAGTCGGACCGGGTACGTCTATCCAAGAGCAAAACCAGGGGAGCCATCAAAAGACCATCTGCTCAGAGCCCGACGGCCTCTCCTTTTTGAAAAGGAGTAAGAAAGAGGAGAAAAAAAAACCAAACAAGGAGGTTTCCACACCCAACCGGGACATCCCGGGGTGTCCTGGACACCGGAGAGGACAAAACCTCTCTGGCGTGTTTTGTGGAGAGTAAGTTTCCGTTGGCAGTAGGTTGGAATTAATGATCTAAAATGTCTCTTTTTTTTCTTTTTTCCATATTTCCTTTTTATCCATCCAGGTCTGGCTGCTGAGGCCCCGGCTCTCTGGCACCATTCGCTGTGTCCTGGCAAGCACCGATGCGCTCATCCATGGGGGACAAGGCTGTACTTCCATCTTGCCCAAAATCACCCTCAGAGGAGGAGGATGAGGTCTCTCCACCCACGCTGTCTGGGTAGCTGCCTCCTTCCACGTCCTTGGCTAACGATCCAGTGGGATTTATCCGTGGTGGGACCCCCCCCCATCCCCTTCATCTTCCCCATCCGGTGCCGAAAAAGATGTGTACTCACCTGGGTCGGGAGCGATGCACTCGCACTTGTACATGGTCACGTAGTCCGGCTTGAAGTCCGAATTGATGGGGTAGTACTTAAAAGCTCCGATCATCTTCTTGATGGCGTCGTAGATAAAGATGAAGCTGATGAGGGTGGAGAAGCCTTCCTCCGTGAAGCGGGTGATGTACTTTATAATGAAGCTGGCGTCGGTGGCCACCAGGATAAGGCACTGTAGGGCAGAGTGCAAGCCAATCCAGAGGCGAAACTCCATGTAGTCGATGCCGTTGCCTCTGAAAGCGGGGACAAGGCGAGAGCAGCCCCGTGAGAGCACACCGTGGGCTGGAGGACAGCTCCCACCCCGGTATGGATGGGTCCCACTTCCCCCTGGCATTGCCCAGCACCTACTTGCTGAAGTCGAAGAGCAGCTTCTCGAAGATGAGGATGGGGCCGGTGCTGCTGAGGATGATGAGCGGCTGCCCGGCAAAGAGGCAAAACATGGAGCCTGCCATCGCCGTGCCGAGGAAGCTCTCCATGACGCCCTGGGGGTGGATCAAACCCAGCTTTACGGTGATGCTGTGCCACGTTACATCCCCACCAACACTCTGGATGGGAATTAAGGACCTCTGCTTGGACCCATAGAGGATGGTTGGGACCATGTCCCCTTACTCCTGGCACTGCCATTGAAATGGGGTTTCCCATCCTGCAGGTATTTCAGGACTGCCAGTCCCACTTGGCAACAAATTTCCATCCCCAGCATTAAAGCTTGGCATGGCAGGAGGGGTTTGAAACCCATCCCATCCCATCCTGTCCCTTCCCATCCCATCCCGTCCCATCCCATCCCGTCCCTGCTTGCTGTCCCCAAGCCAAAGTGACCCCCCTTCCTTGGACTCAACCTGGTAGTTGTCCGTAGCATCCCCAAGCAAGCCCCCGAATGTGATGGCGTTGGTGATGCAGCCCAGGTAGATGAATAAGATGGCAGAGATGGACTGGATATGAAAGCCTTCATAGAAGTCGCTCGGGAACCAGGGCAGCTTCCTCTTGATATCCAAATAGAGGCCACCGCAAAACCTGGGGAGACACCACCAAGGTCCAGATGCATGGGCCTTCCCCCAAAATAGATCTGGTGCTGTGCAAAAGCCTGTTCCCAGAAGGATTTCACCCCTCTGTGCCCCAGGAGAACACGGGGTGAGCCAGCAGGAGATGCTGATGGGTGCTGGCACCCTCTGAATTTTTTTGGGTGGTGGGGTGCTTGCTCACCTGCCGGTCCACGCGAGCTCTTCCCCAATTTCGTGAACTTCGGGCATCTCCCCATCATCGCTGCCTCCTCCACCACCCCCGGCGCCTGCCCCACCGGCCGCGCCGTTCATCTGCCCCACTTCGTTCAGCGAGAAAACCGATTTCCTACGGGGGAGAGTCACCGGTGTCAGCCGCAGCGCCTGCCCTACCAAGCCAGTCCTGATGCAGGGACCATGACCGAGGCCATGGTGTAGGTCTCTGCCTGCGCTAGAGCTTGGGTTTTGGGGAGAATTTGGAAAGATCAAGAGCTGGATTTGCTCAACCTGGGAGGGTAAAGCAGGTTTGGATCTGAGCTGATCTGGGGGCAAGAACTGCTGAAAAAGCAGCATTTCTGGAAAATTTGCAGAGATGATTTCTAGGGGTGAAGGCAAGCAAAGCTGCTGTCCTCCTTCAGCATCTCCAAAACAGAAGAGGTGGGGATGGCCACAGGGCTGGGACCAGCCCCACATCTCCCACCTACCTCTTCTCAGCTGAGGGCACTTTTTTGGGTGGCTCAATCCTAATGTTGGGGTCCCACTCGCCGGGTGGCAGGACAATGACTTCATCCAGAAACTCATCTATGCCAGCGATCAGGTCTTCTCTATCCCGGGCTTTGTAGGCAACGTCGCTGAAGAGCTGGGGGTCAAAAGAGGAGAGGTGTCAGCCTGGGAACGCGACCAGGCCCGCGTTGTTATGGGATTTTAAAGCTCATTGGTTTGGGTGATAGGATGAAAATTGCTTTTTTTCCTTGGCTCTGAGCAAGGGGGTTCTCAGTGAGGACCGGGCATTGTGTCCACTCACATCATCCACCATGAGGGTCGCGATGGCTCTGCCGATCTCGTTGTAGGATTTGGCTTTTCCCGCGGGACCAAGGAGAATGAAGAGGAACCTGGGAAGGGAAAGGCACCGTGTTGGCAACCTCGAACCACTGGTATTCTGTGTCCTGAGACCGCTGGGTGCTCTGGACTCAAAGGAATTGCGCTCACCTGGTGGGGACGGGCACCTCTGTCACCCCTCCCAGCATCGTCGCCTGGAGGAGCCGCACGAAAGCCACGAAGGGCTTCTCCAGAAACTCCACTTCTCCCACCAGCACGTTGGAGGCCTCCGCATCCTTAGGGATCTTCTTGATGAACTTGTTCTTCAGCTGTTGGAAATATGAGGGCGGGGAAAGGAGCAGTTGCCGAAATTTGCCTTTCCCCCCCTCTTTTCCACATTCTGAATGCAAAAGCTGAAGCCGCAGGCTGAAACCTCTTCATGTCTGATGGTCCCAGGACTCCCAGATGTGGGCATTCAAGAGCCATGCCCAAGAATCAACCAGCAAGAATTCATGAAGCTGAATTTCTTCATTACTCAAAACCATCGCTAAGCCCGAGATTAACTTGAAACCACCCGCTCAGGGTTCCCTGAGACAACATGCAACTGGGCCGTTTGCAAAAGGCGCTTTGCCTGTGCTGGGGTCTACGCAAGGAAAACCCCGTGCAATCTCCCTGCAGGAGATCTGAGTCAAAAAATACGGGGCTGGGAGCAAGCCACCATGCATTTTTGCAGGTCTACTTGCAGCCCCAGGCTCCCCGAGACCCTATATAATGCAGAAACACCGCTCGGTGCCGTGCATAGGCGATGTTTTTGTAGCTCGTTTTTTTTCCCCCCCCAATCTCATCCTCGGAGCAGGAACAAATAATGGAAGTAGGAAACCTCATTCATGGATTTAGTCCCCGGGTCTCTTCTCCCCTGCAGCTCTTTCATTATTAGTCTAAAAGGGTTCAATACCAACCCAAGCAGGGTGTTATTATAATCTATATGCCAGCATGAGGGGAGGCATGTGAGCCGGGCAGCAAGCTCTCCCTTTTCTAATCTTTTAAACCCAAATGGAAAAAAAATAATAATAATAAAGCAACTTCTCCAATGCAGCTTGGAACAAGCAAGAGCAGGAGTTAACAGTGACCACTAAGCTTCGAGTAACACTTAAAAAGTCCCTTTGTAGTGGGCCTAATAGGGCGATTAAACCTAAATGCTTTGCATATTTTGGGATTAACCCTCCGCACCCCACTGCTGGAGGCCGATATTTGGGGTTCGTTACTGGGCGGTTGGTTTGCTTTATTGCAGCCCTAATTTAGGAAAGTGCCCTAGGAACCTTCTGCCTCCCTGATACCGTGGCAGCCCTGTCCCGTGGCTCCCAGTGACGCATGAATTCCCATCCTTTGCTTCCCCCTAAATTGCCTCACCCCAGGTAAGCCCAGCGAGGACATCCCTGGGGAAAAGCAAGCCGTAATACCGCAGGGTCCCCTACAAACCCGCGTTGCATTTAGTTTTTCCTTAGGTTTACGCTGAAATCACTCACAGGCAGGAAAAAAAACAAAGCCCATATAATGCATCAACAGTTCCCAGCTAAATAACCTCGATGCTGGGATGGGGACGGGACATCCGGCAAAAGAACGGCACAAAACCCCGCTGATCCATCACACCAGCAAGCAGAGATCTGCCCCCGAACTGCCCAGGCAGCCTGACCTCCTTCCCAGCTCCTCCGTGCAAAGCAAACCAGGAGGAAAAGTCCCCGGCGGACTCTGGGCTGAGCTTTGCATTAAGAAACCCACGTCCATCACGGTGCCAACGGAGGGAAAAATGGAACCTCCCTCTGTCTTCACAGACCGTTGCCTCGAGAGCTGTATGGACATTTACAGACCCAAGTGCTTGGTTGGGATTTACCCCCTGCCAGCTGCCCTTACCCAGCCAAGCAAAGGCACTTTTGGGATCCCTGCACTCTTCCAAGCACCGTTCCTTTCCCACCTAAAGATTTTAAGGATTTTTTTTCTCCACCCTAAGGATCTCAAGCTACAGCGGCATCCTCACACGTCCCTAATTCTGCGTTCAACTTGCAAGCACAGGTATTATTTCTGGGACAGCTTCCCCATGAGTTAGCAGGGATCAATACGTGTATTAATTTCCCTAATTAGGAATTCACGTGGTTATTGACCGAGCGAAGCTGCGCAAAGCTCACATGGACCTGACCAACCACAGAGCCCCTGCCCCATCGCGGGTTGTGTTGGAGATGCTCCCCACAGCACCTCACTGATGTTTTTGGGGACGATTACCTGGTCGGTGCTCGGCGTGTCTGAGATGTCGTTCATGCTTCGACTCTGCGCGTGACCTGATGGAGATAGAGAGAAGATGAGAAAACCGCCCCGTGATGTGCAGCCCAATTTCATAGAATCATGGAATCGTTTAGGTTGGCAAAGACCTTTAAGATCATCAAGCCCAACCGTTACCCTAACCCTGCCAACCCACCACTAAACCATGGCCCTAAAGGGACATGCGGGGAGAAAATGTGGTGGGAAGACTTCAAGCCCAAGAAAAAAACCCACTCTTTATTATAGCTGGGCTTGCAAACCATCTGCAATAAGATGAAAACCCAAGAATATGTGTTCTTCTGATACCCATCACCCTGCGGTTACACAAACCACATCTCATTTACGGCTGTGGTGGGATCCCCTTGTAATTGCAATCGCCCACTCATACTGCAACTTGATTATTTCTTTTTTTTTCCCCCCTCCTCCTGCTTCTTTTAGGACCACTTTCGCCTCCCCGCCGCGCTCCCTGGCTTACGCAGGCGGCCGTAGCTTGCGCTCTGCCGCATCCGCAGGTCCTCGGTGGAGCGGTGGAAGGCAGCGCCGGCAGCCGGGCTCCGGACGGGGCTGCGGGCTGGGGGAAAGGAACCATTAGAGGAGATGCAGGTGCCCTGGGGAACTGTTGGGTGATCACAGAATCACAGAATTGCAAGGGTTGGAAGGGACCTCGGGAGCTCACCCAGTCCCACCCCCCTGCTAAAGCAGGCTCTCCTAGAGCATGCTAGACAGGACTTCGTCCAGGCGGGCTTTGAATATCTCCAGAGAAGGAGACTCTACAACCTCCCTGGGCAGCCTGTTCCAGTGCTCTGTCACCCTCAGAGTAAAGAATTTTTTCCTCCTATTCAACTGAAACCTCTTATGTTTCAGTTTGCACCCGTTGC
This sequence comes from Butorides virescens, assembly GCA_017310255.1. Lineage (NCBI taxonomy): Eukaryota > Metazoa > Chordata > Aves > Pelecaniformes > Ardeidae > Butorides > Butorides virescens. The sequence continues at coordinate 129,321 of JADKXX010009736.1, read as the reverse complement.
CCCTAGTCCTGTCGCTGGACACCACTGCAAACAGACTGCTTCCATCCTCGTGACTTCCGCCCTTAAGATATTTGTAGGTGTTGATGAGGTCCCCTCTCAGTCTCCTCTTCTTCAGGCTGAACAAGCCCAACTCCCTCAGCCTTTCCTCCTAGGGGAGATGCTCCAGTCCCTTTATTATCCTCGTTGCCCTCCTCTGGACTCTCTCTAGGAGTTCCTCATCTTTCTTGAACTGGGGAGCCCAGAATGATGCTGAAGGCAAGAGGCCAGGCTGAAAATCAGCTGCCCGGTACAGACGTGACCCTTCCAGTGCTGATACACCAGCCCTTTGCTTTTCCCTCCCACTCTCATTTGTGCTTTTATCCCACCCAGAAGTAATTTTCCCATCAGAAAAGAATAAACTGCCTTAACCCAAGTCTCCCCGCTGCAGAGGCTCCGTGCAAGGAGCCTGCACCACCCCACGCCCCACCAATGCTCACTTCGAGGCTATAAACGGGTTCAAGAAGCGCAATTTCTGTTTCTTTGGAAGACCCGACGCTTTATTTGGCTTTTTGAACTCCTAATTCTCCAAAGAAACCTACACTTGGAATTTGCCGTGAACTTCACACTTGAAAATATTTACGTTGGCCGCCAGCAAGTTTCACGTGAGCGTTTCTCCTCCCTCAACTGATGACGAGTCCCATTTCTCATGTCAGATGTTTAAACCGAATTACTTAGCTATCAAGACTCCCCTTTTCCCCCATGCATTTTCTGTGTTAAGCCCCGCTTTTTCTCAGAAAACCTCCTGAATTCCCAAAACTATGTTTTCCTTGGGAAAAAACCATCTGGACCAGTTTTGTTGAGCTTCTCTGCATCTCTCAAACACCCGCTGCAACCACAGCATCCATCTTCTTTTTTTTTTTTTCATTAAACCCACCAAAACGATGGCATTCCCACTGGGCATGTCCCTATTTTCAGTGTGCCAGCGGCGTTTATTCCAATATCACAAAGTCGTCATTGGCACAAGCAACACGAGGGACCCCTCTGCTCCCACCAAGGACCATCTTTTCCTTGGTGTCCCTATTTGCAAACTCAAAGGGATGTCATCATCTCAGCAAGGGCCTAGAAACACAAAAGATGCCCCTATTTTTCCTATCAACAGGGACTAACCACACCATTTCCAAGTCATGCTCCGTTTTCAAGGCTTCTGGGCAAATGTTAGCTCAAATATTTAATCCTCCAACATGGGTGATGGCCGCTTGGAGACCTGGGGATGCCCAGGGCGTGGGACTATTGCTTATTGGCAGCCTCTTCCATGTGCACTTTGAGCTTGGGCGCTGCTGTTTCTGTCTACCCGGGGAGCAGCCGAAGCCCGGCAAATCCCGGGCTCCACCAAATGACCTCTGTTTAAACCTAAGTAAATAATCTAGCGTGAAAACAAACAAATCCCCTTTTATAATGGCTCAAAAATAGGCAGGTTCAACCGCGGAGCAGACTGGATTTGTCTGTAGGCTGCTCTGCCAGAAAGCCCCTTGGCCAAGCGACTGCCAATGCCGTTGTCCATCCCAGCAGACATCTCCTTGGCTTCTGGCTACCGATGACACCCCACCCTTAAAGCCACCAGTGGCAGAGCTTTTCGGGTCTTTCTTAAGGCTGTAAATAGTTGGGTGCCCCCAAATGGTTGGGTTTCCCCCTTTCCTTCTGAGATCTTCCTCCCCCCAGGCTTGCTCACCGAAGACTCAAGGATGCAACCAGGTGCAGGCTGGATCCCAAGGACTCACTTGTGTTGGAGGAGACGGACTTTCCAATGTCGGCCAAGGACCGGTGGATTGGCTTCTTAGTTTGGTGACGGTGCTTCCTGAGGAGCACGTAGCTTATCTTCTCCCGCAGCTCCGGCTTGAGCAGCCCATCCTCAATCTGCTTCTCAATGACATCATCTGCAAGTACCAAACGAGGGAGGTGCATGGGTTACCCCACCGCAAACCCTCCCAGAAAGCTCAAGACAACACTTATTGAACCAAGTTGATGGCTTTCAACTCCTCTCTTTGCTTATTCCCGTCCAAGCCTGTTTATATTTGCACGTGGCAAGCAAATGCATTTCAATCTGCTCCCAGAACTTCAGAACATGGGGAAAAAATCCATCTGAAACCACTGGAACCCACAAGCTCCTACCTATAATTTGGGGCAAAGAGTAGCCATCTAAGTCCAGGAGCACCGTTCCTGTCTGTAGACACGTCCGTAGCTCAAACAGGCTGTGCAAAGACAACGTGGACACGTGGGGCTTGCTCCACCTCTCCCCGCCTTCCTCCACCTTTTCTTCAAACTTTATCCACCTGAAACGACAGCGGCAGCCGTGGGGACAGGCACGGAGCGGGGATGGTGTATGGGAAGAGAATAGGAGAATGGCTTTTCCTCTGGCATTTCCCTTCTGCAGGAGGCTTTGCAAGCCTGAATGAATTCACCCTACGACATTTTTCGCTTGTTATTCAGGATGGGCCAGTCTTGTTTAATATCTTTAAAATGGCCGGGACGAGGGGATCGAGTGTGCCCTCAGTAAATTTGCAGATGGCACCAAACTGGGTGGGAGTGTGGATCTGCTGGGGGGGAGGGGGCCTCTGCAGGGGGACCTGGCCAGGCTGGAGCCATGGGCCCAGCCCAATGGGGTGAGGGGCAACAAGGCCAAGGGCCGGGTCCTGCCCTGGGGTCACCACAACCCCAGGCAGCGCTCCAGGCGTGGGGCAGAGGGGCTGGAAAGCTGCCTGGTGGAAAAAGACCTGGGGGTACTGGTTGACAGCCAGCTGGATAGGAGCTAGCAGGGTGCCCAGGTGGCCAAGAGGGCCAGTGGCATCCTGGCTTGTATCAGGGGTGGTGTGGCCAGCAGGAGCAGGGCAGGGACCGTGCCCCTGTGCTGGGCACTGGTGAGGCCGCCCCTCGACTGCTGGGGTCAGGGTTGGGCCCCTCCCTCCCCGAAGGCCCTGGGGGGGCTGGAGCGTGTCCAGAGAAGGGCAGCGGAGCTGGGGAGGGGTCTGGAGCCCCAGGCTGCTGGGGAGCAGCTGGGGGAGCTGGGGGGGTTCAGCCTGGAGCAGAGGAGGCTGAGGGGAGCCCTCATCGCTCCCTACAACTGCCTGAGAGGAGGGGGGAGCCAGGGGGGGTCGGGCTCTGCTCCCAGGGAAGGGGCGATGGGACGAGGGGCAACGGCCTCAAGTTGTGCCAGGGCAGGGTGAGGTTGGGCCTGGGGAACAATTCCTTCCCCAAAGGGCTGTCAGGGGCTGGAAGGGGCTGCCCAGGGAAGGGGTCGAGTCCCCACCCCCGGGGGGGTTTCACAGCCGGGCAGAGGCGGTGCTGAGGGATGGGGTTTGGGGGTGGGATGGCAGGGGTAGGGGAACGGTTGGACTCGATGATCTTAAAGGGCTTTTCCAACCAAAGCGATTCTATGATTCTATGGGAATGGAGAAATCAAGTCACGTTATCAGCCAACGTGCTGCTCGTGCTGCTGCGGAGCAGAACCTCTCGGCTCCACCACAGCTCAACCCTGCAGAACTCACCCTCCTCAAACTGCAAGGTTTGGGAGGTTTTCCCACGGTGCTGACCTTGCCTTGGCCGGGATCTGCACCTTGCACGGCCCAGCCATGAACCCAGGGCATTGCAAATGTCTTTTTAATTTCTTAGAAATGCTCAGATTTCAGCCTGGGCGCTTCATTCAGCGGGAGACGAGAGGGTTCGCAAGCCCTTGGAGATCAACCCTTCCACCTCCCTTCCTGGACTTTACAAACCAAAGACTTCAGAGCAAATTCAAGCATGGTGGCTCCTTTCTCCCAGCTCCCCGGGAACGGGGCTCAAACTCTGGGGAGGGCAGGCAGCTCTCGGCAAGACGTCGATTTGGGGAAGAAAGCTGCTTTTCCTTTACAGGAGGTTTGCAGGCTCCGTGGATTAGCCTTCCCAGGGCTTAACCTTACAACTTTTAACTGGTACAACTGGGATTTGGGCTCCTGCCGCCGCAGAGGGCCCAGATGGAAAGAATGGAGGAGGAGAAGGGTTTCTGGAAATCGCTGATGGCTCCCGAACGCTGGAGGGGAAGGGTGGGGAGAGTCCGGGATTGTATCGACTGCAGGGGGATGCATTAAAATGCTGCTGGGAAGAGAAAATGCTGGGGGTCCCTATTAAAAAAGCACCAAAATATTACCTGGGAGTGCCAGGAATGGTCTGTGCTGGGGACAAAACCCAAGAGCAGCCAAAAATTATAAAATTTGGCCCTAGGGCCCATCAAAGCTCCCCACTCTGGTTTCCTTGCAGAAACCCCTTCTCCAGCCCTTCAAACAACGCTGCTTTTATCGAGAGGAAATTCAAGCTTCCCGCCGTAGCACCTGCTAAGCCCTGCCGGCGCTCGCCCAAAGCCGATTAGGTCGCTTTTCGTTTCTTTTTCGCCCCGTTTTCCTGCCGAAAGTGGGTTAGGGCGCACAGGGGGCGGCAGCTCGGGGCGGCGTGCGGGCCTCGAGGCACGTTTCCAGCGGTGCCTTTGCCCCGGGACCGGCCTCCCGTGATGCTTTCGCCAAGGCTACAGCACAACCCCATCTCCCCGCTGCGCTCAGCTCCTTTATTTCCATTTATTCCCATTTATTGCGGATTTAGCCGCAGGTAGCGCTGCTCCCACCAAGGAGCTGCTCTCCTGCAGCTTAAAGAGGCTGAACCGCTCCTCACCGGAGAGCGGAAATCCGGGGCTTGAGAAACCTCCGTCCTCCCACAGGGAATTTGGAACCCCCCATCTCAAGTCCTCCCTGATGAAAATCCCAATGCAAGCGCTGATTTTTTTGCCTTCCGAGCATTTTGGGGAGTGGGAAGTGCTGAGCAGACACAGAGCTATGCAAAATTGAGGGGTGATTTTAGCAACAGCGTCCCTGCGCTGCTGTCTTTGGAGCAGGGATGGCAACCAGGAGGAAGCTGAAGAGCTTTCCAAATTTTTGGTGATGCCAATAACCAGCCCAAGAGATGGGATGAGCACCTGCAGGGCCTGATCCTGCTCTTTTCCCCATCATCCCTCAGGCAAACCTCCGCACCCAGACTTGGAAATCCCGCACGTGCTACTGAAAGGAAAGGGCTTGGGATGCCATCAGCATCCGTGACTCCCTTCCCAAAGCTCCCCCCAAAAATCCCCCGACCCTGCTAGCCCTTACACTAGGCTAGGAAGAGAAAATCCCACTTGGATTTCAGATTTTTCCCGTGGATAAGCTCCTAATTCAATAAAGCAAACGCCACTTGCAACTCCAAACGGGTGGGGTTTTATTAGGACTACTCGAGAGGTAGGAGAAGTTTAACTCTTGGCCTAGCCAGCAAAAGCAGGGAAGAAAAAAAAGACGTGGGAAATTGTTCCTTATGCCACCTATTCCCACCTCCCAGCTCTCTGCTGTAATTTTCCACTTTCCCAGCATGTTACCCTGCTTTTTGCACCGTCCCAGCAATTTCTGCCGGACTTTGCTTTCATGCTGCAACTGGGAATGGGAAAAGCCCCAGCTCTGAGGTCAATCCAACCTGGGGGGATGTGGAAGATGGGAAGATCTTCCTCCCTTCCTCCTCCTCCTCGGCAGGCTGCAGCCGCCGTGCAAAGACCCCGAAACCGCCGTGTTTTCTGCATTTCCCTAATCCGGGTGTGGCTTTTTTAACCTCATTAAAAATAACGCGCGTTCCCTGAACTTGTTTCCACCCAGCAATATTTGGGGGGGGGGGGAGGATCTTTACCCGACATATTTTTCAACCCAAAGCAGCTCCCCCTTTCCTCACCTGGCCGACTCTTTCCACTCCATCTCCTCGCCGTCGTGCTGCAGCGTGTCCATCTCCGTGAAGAGCGTGGGGTTGGGAGGCTCATCGTCTTCCCCCAAGATGTAGCGGAGGCGTTCGGCAGCCGGTGACACTGCCGGGGGGGACACACACACAAAACCAGAGGTTTACTATCAGCCAGAGCCAAGATGATCCCGCACCATTCCCATACAGAAAGCCCTGGGCGTGGGTGTAAAGAGGGATCTGTAGGGTTATTTAGGAACCTGGGGTAAAAAAAAAAAAAGGAGGTTTTCAGGAAAATGATTAAGGTGAGAGACACGGAGGAGTGGGGAAACTCTAAGTAATCCTCTCCCAAAATCCCTGTGCAAAGAGATGTGGGATGCTGGCGGAAAGGATGAGCAGAGGCTGCGTAGCAGCCAGGAGGGGAAAATATAGTTCCGGGCTGGGAATCAAGGAACGCGGCCACCCCTACATACAATACAGTCAAATTCCCCTTCCAGAAGCATTATGTGCCCCATTTCCATGGGGTATCCCACATTTTTCCCTACCACAGAGCCTGGTTTTGCCAGGTTAGAGCTGCCTGCCATCAGCAACCAAATCCCCACCCTTAGGCGCTCTGGCACCAAGCCCTGGGATGCACGAGTGCTCAGCACGCGTTTTCCCACTGGATCCCTCCAGGAACTTGTATCATTCTAGGGGAATAACACAAATTTACCATTTCTGCAGGAAAAATCCAGCTTCTTGCTGTAAATAACCCGCCAGGCCGGGGAGGGCAGCTATGGCCTCCTGCTCCCCGTGGCGTGTTTTGGGAAGCGGCAACACGTCACCCGCCTGCAAACCTCCTGACTGATGGGAAAAGGGGTTTTCATCCTCGGCGCATTCCCTGCAGTCACGGGAGGGTGACGGACCTGCCCTCTCCTCTCAAAACCAAAAAAAGCCAGGCTGGGTTTTCTTTTAACCCTCTCCATCTTCAATAGAATCATAGAATCACTTGGTTGGAAAAGCCCTTTAAGATCATCAAGCCCAACCATTCCCCTAACCCCGCCATCCCACCACTAAACCCTGGCCCTCAGCACCTCATCCATCCTTCTTTTAAATCCCCCCAGGGATGGGGACTCGACCCCTTCCCTGGGCAGCCCCTTCCAGCCCCTGACAGCCCTTTGGGGAAGGAATTGTTCCCCAGGCCCAACCTCACCCTGCCCTGGCACAACTTGAGGCCGTTGCCCCTCGTCCCATCGCCCCTTCCCTGGGAGCAGAGCCCGACCCCCCCCGGCTCCCCCCTCCTCTCAGGCAGTTGTAGGGGGCGATGAGGGCTCCCCTCAGCCTCCTCTGCTCCAGGCTGAACCCCCCCAGCTCCCCCAGCCGCTCCCCAGCAGCCTGGGGCTCCAGACCCCTCCCCAGCTTTGTGGCTCTCCTCTGGACGTGCTCCAGCAACCCAACGTCTTTCTTCGTGTGCTTTTCTAGCAAAGCCTCGTCATTTGGGTTGCGGGGAGGAATCAAACAGGCGGCATGGGTAGAATCATCAAATCGTTAAGGTTGGACAAGACCCCCAAGATCATCAAGTCCAAGAGTCAACCCAACACCCTCATGCCTACTAAACCACGGCCTGAAGTGCCACGTCTCCATGTTAATAATGGATTAATAATCTAATAATAATTACTAATGGATGCGCCCGCTCCCCAGTTGCCTTGTTATTCAAACAAGAGGTTAAAGTCAGCCAGGCTCTGTGAAAATGGTGTATTTTTAATAAAATCTTGGGTCTTAGCTCTCTCCTAATACAGCAAGAGTTAATCCAGCTCAGAAAATATCTTTGTTAGCAGAATCCTCCTGTTCTCAACCCTGGGAATAAGAAAGCCAGGTGATAGGGTACCCAAAAAAGCAGGTAATTAAATTTGCTGTGGGCAAACGGAGTTAAAACTAGAAATATTGCCCTGTCCTCCCACCACAGCAGACAAAACCCAAGTGGCGGTGGCTGTGAAAGAATAGGATGTCCCTTGCACTCGGGCTGAGCCTGCTTAACCGCTTAAGCCCTTTAAGCCCCACCGCCAGGACTAAAGCCCTGTTGTCAAGTCCTCCTTCCACTTCCATAAGCTTCATTATTATGATTATTAATATTCCTGTTAATTTTAGAGCTGGGCTACATGCCTGGAGGGCTTCAGGCTCTTTAAGCCTAAGCGCTGTTCGCGTAAGAGGGGAGGAAATCGGGGCGATACCTGCAACCCCCCCCCCCCCGGCCTCACGCCGTCTGGTTTGCCCCAAAGCCCTTAAATTTCCTGCAAACCCCCCAAATTCACTGTAAACGCAACGATGTCCCCAGCAAAGGTCGCCCCAGCGACTCGTTTCAGGGTGTCGGGGTTGTCACACTCTTTAACCACTGGAAGCCACAAAAGATAAAGGAAATCAGGCACATGGAGAGCTTTTAGGGGTTTTTTTTAGCTTTTCCCCCCAATCTACCCCAGTTTAAAGAATGAACCCATCTCTCGAGCCGTAACGCGTGCTTCCAGGCAGCGGCTGCCTCCGCTCCCCACCGCTCACTGACCCGAACAAAGGGACCGGTTGCTAAACCAACAGCGCTGGGGCTTTGCTGCGCAGCCAAAATTCAGATTTTTTTTTTCACCTGGAGGACCCTTTCATGCCTGAGAAAGCACCCAGCCCGGCAGCTGGTTACAACCCAGCTCTCGGTGATTTATTTTTTTTTTCCCACCCCCTTCCTGCAAATTTGATCCAGCACCTAAATCAATCCTGGGAAGCAGCAGGTACTCGCCGGGGAGGATAGCGGCGTCTAGGGCTCGGCACCTCCGGGAAACGCAAGAGTCAAACTACTGCAGCGACACTGCCCCAAACCCCCAGACCCACCCCAAAATCAGCACCTATTTTCTTGCAAGGCACAGGTCAACGGGTGCCCAGAGTGGATCTGTACCTCCCCGAACCAGCTTTTACGATGGGAAACCACTCAGAGCTGCAATTCCTGCTTTACACCCATCAAAGCTCCACCGTGGTTCCAGCCTGGCTCTGAATGGAGCCCACGGCTGCAGAATGAGCTCAGCATTAACACTGGCCATCATATAGGATAATTTTAGGTACGTGAGAGCCTATGCCGCCGTGGGGCATCGGCCGGGACGCACCGATTGCGCTGATTTGAGGGGCACAGAGCCCTTCACACCCCAGCTTTGATCCGGCTGGAAAACCTCACCCCGCCGTGCTTTTCCAACCCCAAACCCCCTGCTTTGGCTTTAGGTACAATAAAAAAAGGTGATAAAATGGGAGCTGGGGGGTTGCAATCCGCCTGGGCAGCGGGACTAAGCCTTATTTAAGGCTCCAGCACATTAACCATCCGCTGTCATGGTCCTTCTGAATATGCGACAGCTTTTCCCTGGGGTTTCATGGCTCAGGGATCCTTCTCCCCGCAAAAAAAGAGGCGACCGGGGTGCACATGCCATGGGATTAGATGCTCCACTCCCATTCAAGAAACCCCCAGGTCTGGGAGACTTTTCTCTTTCCAAATATCATCTTTTCTGCTTCCTCGCTGCTAGGGAGCAGTGGCAGCTGATACAGATCCTCCCCCCTTTGTATTTTTGGGGTGAGCTTTGGAGCTCGGTGCCCCAAGCGAGCGCTCAACCCAACCCCACGCAGGCTTCCAAGTTGCTTTTGCAAGGGAAAAGCAAAGCTCAAAAAAAAAAAAAAAAAAAAAAATGGAGCCTTTCTTCCCTTCCCGTTCCCCGCACCGCGGACGCCGAAGAGCGATGGAAATAACCTACCTGGAATCGTTTCCTTTTTTTCCCCCATTTCTTCCCGGCAAAACCAAACCTTCACTGCACGGTACAAAAAAATAAAAAAAAACCCCAAACCCAAACCCCCAAACTTTGTCCTTTATCCACTCAGGCTTGTTAAATTCCCAAGGCTTAAGGAGCAGATTATAGAGAATATAAAGCACTTTCCTCTCCCTTCGGCTCTCATGACGGGAAGTTACCAAATCAAACGGGATGCGTGTAGGAGAGGTGAGCGCTTTGGGTGGCAGCGGGACGGAGCAAGTGAGAAAGGGGAGGGAGGGAGAGGTGGGAGGACAGGAATCAAAGGTTTGGGGGTATTTTGTGGAGGGTTTTTTGTTGCCCACTCGGAGCGAGGTAGGAAAATCCCCTCCAAGCTCAGGGCAGAGATTTTTTTTCGGGGGGATGGGAGCGGAGGAAACATCCAAACGAGGGATATTTCCTGGGGGAAAGCAGGGCTGCTGCAGAGCTGAGGCTTTTTAGGGGGTTTTTCCTCCATAAAATTACTTTCACCCCTCCCAAACCAGCCCAGTGCTATATCCCGGTGGCATTTACCGCCAGCAGAAAGGAGGGGACGTGGTCCTGCTCGCGCCGCCACCGAAGGCGTACCAAGGAGCTGCGGGCAAAGCCCGCTGCAAATAAGAAACCTCTCCCCATGCAAAAAAAAAAAAACCCCAAACCCTGGAAAACTTTCCCCTCTGTAGGGAAAAGCAAAGCCGAGCCCCTGCCCGTTCTGCGGAGCTGTGACGTGCCCTGCTCGACATAAACCTAAATGCGAATTTATGTAGGGAAAAAAAAACCCCAACACACCAAGAGATTGACAGCTACTTTGCTGTGCAAAATGTTAATCTTCGCCAAGAAGATTTAACAGGACCAGGCAAAGCCCTGGGCAAAAGCCTGTCGGGAACAAGGTGTGATGCCCGGAGGATGTCTGCACCCCCGGGACCCCGCTGTGCCCCGATTTCCTCGTTAGCGACCTCCCAAGGGCAAGGGCAACCTCTTTGTAGCCCACCCATCACCTAAGCAGCCTCAAATCCCATTTCACACCCTGTGCCTGGCTCTCCGAGACATCCACTGGGAAAAATAAACCTGGGAAGCGGCGGGAAAAGCAGCGTCAAACGCAAGCGCCGCACCAAGCGACGTGGCTGGGTGCACGGGGGCGATTTAATCCTGGATTAAATGATGCTGTGAACCCCCTCCCGCTTTTTCGGGAAGCCCGAGGGCAACTCACTGGTCCTGCTGGCGTTGTCGTTGCCGCTCTCGTAGCAGCCTTGGCCGCCGTCGTCGGTGTCGGAGCGGTCCTGGCGTTCGTAGTGCCGCTCGCTCTCGCTCATCCTGTCCCGGCTGGAGGCAGATCTTCGCCGACGCCGTTTCCTCCGGTAACCCCGGGGCACCGGCACCCCGATGTAGATGGAGTGGTAATCTAGAGGGGAGGAAAATAAAAAGCTTTAGGGAGCAGATCTGGGTGGTTTTCACTTGCAAAAAAAAAAAAAAAAATTAAAAAAAAAAGCCAGGGAGATATTTGCCTTCTTCCTACCAGGCTTAAAGCACCCACGGGATGTGGGATGTGCGTGGGATGTGCCGAGCCGAGCGCCAGGAGATCTGATGCATCAGCCCACGGGGAAGACCCCACTGCCATTTGGGGCATCCCTGAGGTTTCGCTCACCTTCCTCATCGTCGTATCTCCTCCTTGAGCTGCTGAGCCCCCTCTCGCTCATCCCATCCTCATCCTCCAGCATGGTCCTGCCGCTCGGAGAGAGCTGAGCCGCGGGGAGGAGAAAGGAGAGAGATTTTAAAGGGTGCGGGGCAGGGGGACAGCCTCTTTGCACACCCAGCGGGTGCTCCCTGCTATGGGAATCCTTCACGTGTGGCCCCAGCGAAATCACAGGGTCCTTCCCAGGTGGGGCGAGGATGCATTGGGGAGCAGGGACCTCCCCTATGGATGCACCGGGGACCCTCCGGCACCTCCTGCAAGCGCCCGCGTCTCGCCCCGGCGAGCTCTCAGCCCTGCCTCGCTCTGCGCCAGCCCTGCCCGTGCTCCACCTCTGCTCTCCCCGTATTTCAGAAAATCCAGATAAATTTCTCTGGGGTTACGTCTCTGGTCTCTTATTTCTGCCACTCAAAGGAAGGTGTAAGCGAAGTGTAAGAGGTTATTACAGAGACCTGCCGGTACGATTACCGACACAGGTTTGGTTAACAGCTGTTGCAATGGGGTTGCTTGCTGGCAATAAGCACCCCTTTAATATTCGGGGGGAACCTGCACAGATAAAAGGGGGTTTGGAGAAGCAGAGTTCAGTTTTCCCCATCTCCTAAGCACAGATTTTACACCATACACGCGTTGCCGCTTCCAAATATCTTCCTTCAAGCCTGCTGTTTTATTGCCCATATGAGTTTCTTTGAATTTTGCCACAGATGCCAATTAATCTCCTAATTATCTGACCTCCAGTGATTGCCTTTCACACTTGACTTGGATGGCAGAACAGTTACTATTCATGGCAGCCCGGTCGATGCCTCCCAAAGTCACTTTGAGAGCGGTCGGAGAGCCAGCCTCTCTGTGTCCCCCGTTGTGGCTGCTTGCATCCATGGCAATATCATAACGTTATCCATCTATTTCAGGCAAGAAAAATCTCAATTCAAGCCAAAGGGATTAAAAATATCAAGCGAACGGGGTGTACACCAACGTATCTGGATGGGTCCAGGGCTGGCCAGGTCAGCTCTGCTTAGGTTGCCGAATTACTGACCCGTTTTCCCCCAAGGCAAAGACCAATACGGGCTCCAGCCTTATCCCAGTTGCTATTTGAAGACAACTCTTGATTTGGGATTTTCTTTTTTAACCTCATTAACCCAAAGCTTTTTTGCACAGGTGCAGGAACCAATTTATTTTAAGGACAAACACTTCTGGATGGACAACCGTGCCCCAAACCTGGGTGTATTAAGGGGTAACATCAGCCACAAGCCTCGGCTTCCTGGGAATAACTTTACGGGGCTAATTCTGAGGATTTTAGGAAGCTGGTGCTGGCAAGAGAAACAGCAAAATACCCGCCAGGCTGCAGGCATAAATATTTTTGCACTAAAAATGAGGCAGTACCTTCCAACAGATGAATTATTGCACACACCCCCCCCAAGAGATTTCCCCACAAGCTTCAGCACGAGGTTGGGTTCCCCAGATGATGGATAAGGACACAGAATCTTTCAGCTGGGGCTGTTTTGGTAAGAGATATGACTGTTTTTTTGCAATCTAGCTCGGCTGGCAAGAGCTCTACCACAGCTCTGTTGGGCAGCAAAAAGAACCCGTCTGATAAACCCACGCTTCGTTAGATCCTCTGATAAATGAAAGACCTTGATTGATTACAGCTGATTTATGAGAGTTATATAGCCTGGGATTTATGCCTCTCATTTTTTACACATAAAGCTTTTTCCCCCCCAGATCCTTGCATACAAACACAAGCACGACACAGAATGGAACGGTTGGAAAATGACTGGAAGTGCACTAGAAATAAGGGGAGGAAAAGAAGAGCGACGCTACCTTTGCCCATTAAACCCCACTACCCCCACCAGCTCTCAGTTCCACAAACCCAAGTTTTTCCCTTAATAAACTCACCTGGAGCTCCTCAAAAATGCTCAGAAACCAGAAGACGGGGCTGCAGAGTAAAATCACGGGCGCTGGTGGGTGCGGGAGCCCAGACTGCCTTGAGATAAAGCTGCTCTTGCAACCATCGTATTGACGTCTACTGCCAAACGCTCTGTAGCTCCCAGGTTAAAATGTATTTTGGGCAACGCTGATTGACTTTGGGAGCAGAAAGGCATCATGGGATGCAAACAGACCTCCGGAGAGGATGGGATGTTCAAGCCAGCAAAGACCTGGTCTTGCGCAGTGATGGGGTCTGGATATCAGACCACCGGGATGTAGGAAAATTCAGGTTGTCCATCCCCAGCTTGCAGAATCTGCATCTTCTGGGGTTGTTGGGGTGGTTTTTTGCAGCAGTTTTGGCTCAATTGCCAGGGATTCGGGAGGGCAACTGCTTTCTTTTTTTGCTCCGTGCAATGTCACGCACGTCTGATCTTAAGGAACGGACGGAAACTCTTCAGGGAGGTGCAGAGAAGCGTCGCCACCAGTGAGAAAGACCCTAAACCCCCCAGGGTCCATAGGATCAGCCGCTGGGCCATCAAATACAGTTTGTTTAGGGTTTGGGGGTTTTTTTTGATGAGGGCTGCACATCGAATTATTTTGCAATTTCCATGTTTTGCTTTTAACGCGTTGAACATCTGTAAAATTTGATTTCATGAAAGCCACGCTCTCGGTCACACGAGCATGCCCGCTTTGCTTCCCGAGCTGTCCGCTTCTGTTTAACGCCTGGCTTGCTCACCTCTGCTTAGCCTTTTAAACGGGGGGGTCGATAAATCCACAACAAAGCAGCGCCTGGCACTTCGTCACGGCCAGCCTTGTCGTTCAGCAAAAAAAACCAAACCACCCAAACCCCGAGGAACGGGAAATCAGGCTTTGTGCTTTAAGGTCATCTGATAACGGGGCTTTTCTCTCTGGGGAGATTATCCGATGGCACGATCCGGAGAATAAAAAGCAAAGCAAAACCTGTTTGATACTTTATTCCAGCTCCCATTTTCTTCCCAGCTCATGTTTTCCTTAGAGTTGCTCTTCCATGTGGAGCAGGGTCAGCGCTGGAGCAAGGCAGCAGCAATTTCAAGATGCAAAATTTAGGGTAAATTAGGGAATATTCTTGGCATCCCCTTTATTTAGAGTCACGAGGCATGTTTGGAAGCGGGGAGAAAAGCTTTTGCAAAGCACCCTTATGATTTCGTTCTCAAATCTACCTTTCCCATTTTTTTTCCAGACGTTTGCAGACCAACGGTCCATGGGAACAGGGGTGCCCAAATTGAGGCATGAATCGACCTCTCCCCACCTCCCATCATTCACCGCCTGCCAAAAAACCCCAAACCAGCATTAGTCCAGGTGGGAAAACCTGCTTGCATCCGATGCCTTCGACGCTGCCTGTGCCGAGGTCCAGCGCCAGCCGGCTCTGCTCAGCCAGAAAAATGGTGTAAAGGCGTTGGTGGCTGCTTGTCCTGTAATAAAGAGGAAAAAAATAATGGCAATGAACTTTCCTTCCCCAAGTACATGGAACTACAACGAGCAGGTCGCATTTATCAGCTTGTATTTCTTACGGATTTACTAAACACCTCCTGGTGAGAGGGGGAAGGAGGAGGAAAAACAAAATCCCCAGTGCCCGCGAGCCGTTCAGGTGACGGCAGCCGCCCTGTTATTCCTTAAATGATCATTTCATTTCCCTGGGCTGCAGGTTTGACCTTCCCCACTTGCAAAAAAACCAAACAACCCCAAACCCAACCCAATTTTGGCCACACCATTTAAAAAAAAATTCCATAACCCCACTGCTCGGCTCTTGAGGCTCCCAGCTCCGTTTTCAATGTGATTTGCAGGGGAAAGAAAGGTTCATGAAGGTTTGTTTGTTTTTTTTTTTCAGGCCTGTGCTGGGGATTGCTTGTGGTTTAGTTAAAAAATAAAGCTTGGAAACAGTCAGAAGAGGGAGACAGAGCCCGGCAGTCGCACACCAGCTTTCACCCACTTTTCCCTGCTTGGGCATCCAAATAAACCAAGCCAGCCTCCGGCTCCCAAAATACCCTTATTAATAAAAACCACCGCTTATAAGCCCAGCGTTCCCTTCGTTGCGCAGTGCTCCAGACCCATTGTTCTTTTGAAAAATAGACTTTTTTTTTTCCTTCTTTGCCTGTTGCTTTTGAGATGATTCCTCTCATTTGATAGATGCAGCAACTAGAGCCGCCCCGGGGCACCCGAGGGATTTGGGTACATTTGGAGAGAAAACAGGTCCCTGCTCGACGCTCCCTCCTCTGCGTTTGACTTATGGCTGCTGGGGGAAGCTTTGCCGTCGGTAGCTCATTGCTGAGCCTGCACCAGAGAAGCCCAGGGAGCTTTGCAGAGGGTTTCACTGCTTTTTTTTTTTATATATATATATATAAAAACAGATTCAAGCAATTCATCTTGCCTGAGGTTTTCCTCCGCGAGCCTGTTTCCCACCACGGCTCAATTTACCGGTCCAGGGTTGGATGCAACGCACGCCGGCTGTTTTAATTCCTATATCCTGAGCGATGCAGGAGGGAATTGCTGCCTTGATCAGCAAGTTGTTAGGCTAAAAAATAAATATTATAAAAGGTAATTCCTTACCTGGTCATTCGAGGTTGGTCTCCAGCAGAGGGGAGTTACCACCATCCCCGGGGGCAGCGCGTTGCCGCAATCAAGCCGTCTTCATTTTAAAAATTGCTGGGCTCTCCTTTTCCTTGCCTGGGGATAAAAAACTGAAGCCGTAGTTCATAGGGAAGAGCTGGAAACCTTCAGAAATGGGTGTTTTCCTCCTGCGCAAGCCTTGCCCAAACATCCATCCTGCTCCAGGAGGTGCAAGTGGTGCCTCCCTAGGGATTTGATTCCTAGAAAAACCCTTTGGAAAGGCTCTGCAGAGCAAGCTGCTCTGGTTTTTTCCTTTAGCTATGTCTTTCTTGGGCCTGGGTGCATCTGGGGATTTCCCATAAAGCCACAATTTTTCAGGAGATCAGGCTAAATATAACCATAAAGGGCAATGACGACGGTGCCACTTCCCTCCCCGAAGGCCCACCTGGTGTGCAGTGAGTGGAGGCGACTTTACAAAACACAACAGAAGCCACATTTATTGTGTAAAAAAACCCCCCCAAACCCAATAAAGAGACGTACAAATGCTTCAAAACGCCAAGGTAGGAAAAGGCCCCCGGGGAGCTCACGTGCCCGCACAGTGTATTGCATTTTTTATAACCTTCCAGTGTTACTTTACAGTTTCCCCCAAAGTATCTCCTGAACCTGAGAAGATAAATCACATTATTTCCATGTCCAACATCCACCGCCTCCCTAGGAGCTTTGCTCCAAGCTGCCTTTCAGTCCTCCATCTTCTCACAATTTACTGTGGCAGATGGAGCCTTCCTCCTCCTCCTCCTCGTCTTCCTCCTCCTCAGCATTGACGGGAATGTAACCCCCTTCCTTGGGCAAGCACCAGCACCAGCCCGCGCCGCTCAGATCCACTGCCCCAAAGTTGAAATCCCGCATCTCCAGCATCTTGAAGTCAACGGTGTCCAGCTTGGAGTAGATCTCGTTGAGCTTTTGCCAATACAGCCAAGCCATCACAAGCCCAATCACCTGCAAAATACGAGATTTAAGGCCACTACCGTCACGCAAACCCTTCCTGAAGGTCTTCTCGTGCAAGGGACGCTGTCACCCGAACTTCCAAACCTGGCCACGAGACAAGAGAGGACAAGATGCAGTAAAATCTTCTGCCAATGCAACAGGCTCGTTGCTAAGCTCATGAATTGCCACCTCCATCTCACAACTTCCCCCATCAGCCCTGACAGTGGGATGCGGATCAGTTGGGCGTCACCACGAGCATCACAAAGAGAGCAGCAGACGTCCCGGCTCTTATCAAAATTAAGATATCACTGCAAACATGGTGCCACCCCGGTTATTTCCCATTTCCCTGCTGGCTGTCTGGCACACTAAATCCCATTTCCCTGCTGCCTGCTGGCACACTAAATCTTTAGGAGAAGGGGGGGGGGGGAAAGAGCATTTTCATCAGCACAAGATTTCAAGCACGTTGCTCTGATGTCACCTGATGCTTCCTTTGCGTTTCTACGCTGTGGTGGCTATGAAGAAGAAGCCATCCCAAGGAGCTATTTGCAGACCAGACACTGATGAGGGGCACGGTGGCAATCAGAGCATTCTCAGCATGAAGCTGCCTATTTTCTCCTAACCCTTTACCCACCTGGCTGCTGATCCTTAGAAATAAGGTTTATCCCCTATCAGCCCCGGATGCTTTGGGATATCGCAGGGGTGGGCACCGGGATACAAACGGTGCAGTTTTAGAGATATTTTCAACGCACGAGAGGGGATGGAGAAGGACGAGACTATCTTGAACCTCAGGGCTTTTCCTCTCAATCTCCAGGCTAGTAGTTAATGTGGTTTTCTGCATAACTATTCTTTGCAAAAAAAGAAAAAAAGTTGATAAATAACCCAGTTGCACCTGTACCATCCATCAGCTGGAATCTGCCGTACTATCGCGGTGCATTGGTTCTGGAGCTGAAAAACGTTATTAATCGTTTCTCTGGGTCCGAATCGATCCATTAAATAGCCTGGGAAGTAGGAATATTAAGAGAAAGATAAATGGGGATAAGAGCAAAGGGTTGTGACGCATCTTAAATCAGGGACCATTTTATCCCGTAGTGGAAAGGGAAAAGCGGTTGCCCAGAGGAGGCTGCAGAAAACGAAGGCAAAAATTCCATAGGGAAAAAGCAAATCAGATCCGTGTTGACCCAATGAGCTGAAAGCAAACAGGCAAACACAAACATCACTGGGGTTCATTAATTTGCCTTTCAGAGATGGAGAAACACCCCGCCATCTGCATGAGCACCTTGCACAGAAACCGCTCCCACAAAAGCTCAATATTTATTTTTCCCTCCCAAATTCACCTGGAAGTGGATCCCAAGGGGAGCCCCTGGATCGACAGCTCTTCCTTCAACAAGTCAGAAGACGCGGAAGACCACGCACTTTGAGATGCTCTCCCAACACGGAAAGCCCTTCCTTGACGTCCTCGCTTGGAGCTTGCCCCGTTCCCGCTTTCCTAATCACGTCCACCGATCCTCAAAGAGCATCCTGCTTGTTTGACGTTCCACCTAATTACTGCTAACAGGATTAATCACGGAAAGAACAGACAAGGAGCCGGAGGCTGCTGCGTGGTTATGGCTACCAGGGCTTTCCCGACTGCGGGAATTGTAGAAATGCTGGATTCGTGCCATGAGGGTTCTTTGCTGGGAAAGGTGACTGCAGGTACTGAAAGAAAAACTGAAGTCTGAAAACATCTCAGCATCTCCTTTTGTTATCCAAATGGCCTGAAATCAGGTTATCTTCCAGCCCCGGGAACTTTTGTGTATGGATCTGCACAGCTCCCCGCTGCCCTCAAAATATTCACTGCTGTGCTGCACATTATACATCCGCCTCAGCAGGCAACTCCTTCCCAAATACCCTACAAAATGATTTCAGCCTGCGTACGGAGCCGGCACTCATCTCCAACTCAAGCTGTGCAAGATGCATTCGCTCCCCGTGAACGTGTGCAGGACCAAAATTGGGCCGTGCAACTGCGCGGTCACCTGGGATGGAGCTTTCAGCAGCAAAGCAAAAATAACGAACCCAAAGACTTTGTCGCGGAAACGCCAACTGGGGTCCTGCTCTCCTGCCCCATGTCCATCCCCTCTTTTGTACCGAAAAGCTCCCAAAGCTCCAGAAACCTCCAGGCCGGGATGCAGGAGGCCAAGGCTGGTTGGACAAAGCTTGGAGATGGCTCCGTCTATGAACTCTAGGGAGAACCCAGAGCAACCGCTCCCACACGGATCCGGATAATAAGATTGCGGCTAATCCATATGCAACGGCAGAGCTGCTTAAAAAGTTTAAAAATAATATTTAAATGAGTGTCAAGCTTGAGCATTATTTACTTCTATTAGCATGCTGTCACTGGGCAGATTAAAACCCCACTGCTGATGCAGTGAAAGGACCAAGCAAGCCAAACCCCTTTGAGATGACAAATTTTAAGGCAAGCGTGTCATTTGTTTCCTCCCTAAACCAAACAGTAATTCAGAAAAGCTTTGTGTTTACAATAAATAATGCAAATGGATCCAATTCTGCAAAGCCAACCAGGTTTGGGGCCGTCATCCCTCCTGCTCCTCTCCTCCCACACGGCGACGCGACGTCCAAGGTAGGGCAGGACGCAGCATCCCGGTTAAACCGGGGATTTCTTGAACGGAATAAAATTACCCCAAGTCCTCAATCAGCAGCCGACGTCCCCCAGCCTTCGCTCTCCTCTGAGTTATGAACCACCTTCCATTCCAGCTCGCCTCTAAATATCCTCTTTCACTTAATGAAAATAGAAAAAGCTGTCAGGAATATGGATGCATCCAATATCTCCGGCACCAAGGGCACCATGTTTTCCTGAAGTAAAGAGAATTCTAACATAAGCGCTGATTTCATTGCGTTGCACTAGGAAGGAAGGCGTTATTGCAGAGGAGCACGTTAACAAAATGTATCGAGTAGAAGCCTAAAAAAAATTTAAGAGCTGCTTTTCTCCCTGACTTCCCCTCCCCATGATGGTAATCACCAGCCAGCGAGGGGAGAACTGCTCGGGAGCTGCTGCTCGCCGGTCGTTTCAAGTTCCAAAATTGCCCGTTCTTTCTGGCTGGTGTTCAGCAAAGCACAGAAACCACGGCTGCCTCCGGAGGTCTCTAGGCTGCCGCTTTCTGGGCTTTTTGCCGGGGGATTTAAACACGCAGGGTTTGCAGGGGGGTACAAGCTCATCGAGGAGCTGCTCTTACGTGTGCAAGAGCAGTGGCGTGCATAAAATCAATCCAAAGACCTTGGTGTATCGAGGGAATCAATAAAGCTTGCAGACCCACTGGAAAGTCACAATATGATTGTTTTTATATATATATGGAAAGATGGGGATTATATATATATGGAAAGATAGGGAAAATCTTTTTAGTAGGGCCAGCTGTGACAGGACAAGGGGGGATGGTTTTAAACTAAAACAGGGTAGGTTTAGACTGGATCAAAGGAAGAAATTCTTTACGGTGAGGGTGGTGAAACCCTGGCAGGGGTTGCCCAGAGAGGGGGTGGAGGCCCCATCCCTGGGAACATTCCAGGCCAGGTTGGCCGGGGCTGTGAGCAACCTGATGTGGTTCAAGGTGTCCCTGCTCCTGCAGGGGGGTTGGGCTGGGGGACCTCTAGGGGTCCCTTCCCACCCAAAACGTTCTATGATTCTATATACACACATAATTTTTGCAATGCTATGGCAATCACAATTGCAATGTATAGATATATTGCCATTTGCATTGATAATGCTATTTTTAATCTGGTGGCACCCAAAGCCAGGGAACCCCTGCGGTGGCAGCCATGGAAAAAAAACCCCACCTTGCAGATGACATTATTTGAGAATTCCTGCCTCGCTTCCCGGCCGAACGCCGCAGGAGGGAGCCTGCAAAGGCTTGCATGGGCATATCTGTCCTGTACCCTTCCCTTCGCACGCGTTTTCCTCTCACCCGGCCACCTTGAGCACAAATCAAGAAGGGAAACTTTGCAAAACCAAAGCACCACCATTACGATGATAATCACCACGGCCACGCAGATTCCTGGATTATTATATTCCAACCCACTAAAAAGATGTCGTTGCACCAGGAAGGAGATACCCTGTTGCCTTTTTTTTTTTTGAAGAAGAAGTTAAATATCCAAATGCACAGCAAAACAGAATATGGGGGCAGATGTCTACTGCCATTTCCCACCTCTCCAGCTCCTCCCAGTAGCGGCTCAGCGGCCTCGAGCCGATCCAAACTGGCATTTTGCACTGAAGACCAACCGCAGCTGAAGACTTTTATCTCCATCTCTCGGCGGCGCCTTGGGACTCCCCTGGAAATCCACAGCTGAAATCTGCCCCAAACCCATCCAATTTAGGGTAAGGAACTTCTGCATCTTCATTTTCAACCAGCAAAAGGGTGAGCAGGACATCAGCAAGGGGCAGCCATAAATCCTCCCATCCAACTCATCCAAGCAGCTAGAGGAAATTTATGTCCATCAGAGGGGGAAAAAAATAAGCGCTCCAAAGCACAAATCCTCCGGCATTTTGTCTCTCAGGGGCTGTATGATGCTCAGGAGGCACCCGGGAGGATGGGGAAATAAAAGTCATTCATCACTTGCAGCTTTTCATATCCTCCCGCACTGCTTAATCAAAGCCCTTGTTTGTATTTCTCTTGGCCCCGTGAGTCCTGGCGAGAGGGACCTCCCTGCCCCAGCAAAACCATGCGGGAGCACACAGCCAGGCGAGGACAATCTGGTGATTTTTCTGTTTTAAGCCCCAATTATAAATGCTCATTTAATGCCAGAAGGTTCCCGTGGACGTCTGTAAGCCCCTGCTCCTGGAAGCCCCTGCTCCTGGAATACCCTTGAGTTTTCTCTACACAAACCAGAAAAAGCTCAAAAAAGCAAATTAAAACCCTGCTATTTTTGTTACTGAACTTGCTATTATTTCTAGCTGACTTAGGACAGCGACACTAATTATAAGCGGGTGCTGTATCGTGATTAAGCTACGGGTGTTGGCCTGGCTGGCTGAGCAAGGACACCAGCCTGCTGTTGTTCCCAACTCATCACTCCAGGAATTAAACAGTTACTGCCCCTGACACAGAAAATGTCTCACTTCATCCACTGCTATTACTCCAAGGCATGAAAAGTCATCTTTATATTACAAGAGATATCCAGAAGAGATTGGAAATACATGGTCCGGTGGTTTCAGCGCCTGTTCCCCACTCTTTTTTTTTTTTTGTGGTGGCAGTCAAGCATCCTGGTTCTCTAGCGTGATCCATCTCAGATAAACCCTAATATTGCACTTCTTGGGATCGACGTTTGCTCTCTCCTTCAAAGCCCAAAGCTCTCTTTCCCCTTGGAGCTGACAGCAGCCAGCGAAGAATTTTTTTAAACAAGACAGCCTCAGTCCTCTTTACCAATTTCCTACCAACTTCACAAGACCAAAATTAGATTAATATGGAAGTTTGGGATACTTTAATGCAACTAATGGTTATTACTTCTCTTCCAGCACTTGAGGAAGTTAAATATATACAAGTATTTGAGGCTGCGTGCTCCAATTTCTGTGGTTCTGGTGCAGCGCAGAGCCTTCTGCTAGACATCAGCCACGCAATTTCTGTCCCCTACGTAGGTGCCGTAAGATTTATTACAAGGCTCCTCGGTGCTCCGCTCCATCCTTGCCAAGCCCCAGCTTTGCTCAACATCTCGTAGTGGCTCCACTTGCTCTTTCGGATTAAACAGTTTTGCATTAGGAAGAGGTCTCAACGGAGCTGATATGGCTGAGATCTAATTGCAATATCCTGCGAGGCTCGCTGATGGATGGCTCGTCTGGCAAAAGGAAGCGTGCTCGGAGTCACGAACATTTTTGGAAGCAAAGAAGGAAAGGGCTCAAATGCTTATTTTTACATTATTGTACAACAAGTAAAAGGTCTGGAAACCCACAGCTGTTTTCCCTTGGGGGGGGGGTGCGTATGCATGTGTGCATGTGCACGTGATCGGTGGCTCGATTCGGGGTGAAAAGGTTGCATTTTGGGCCCTCGCAGAGCACTCGAAGGGAGCTCAGCTCCTCCAGTCGCATTTTCCTGGGCAATTAAACATGCAAGGCTCAATTTGGCTTTTGCTTAACGAGGGCAAAAATTAAAGATGCAAACCAGCAAGAAAATGATACTCAAGAGCCCTTGTAGGGCAACAGCATCATTAACTGCATCCCGCTGCATCACGGTCTCAACAAAACCAATTCTGGCCATGGAGAAAATAATCCATCAGCCCAACGAGGGTCTTTGGCAAGTAAAGCTTTCTGCAAGAAAACCCTTCTCCATGCACGCATGCGCCCGGCTCGGGAGCTCCTTGCCCGTTTGAGCGGCTGCAAAGCTGGATCCTGCTGAAGAGAAGAGTTGAATCATCTTCAAGCTTTCCCAGAGCTAATCAAGTAAAAAGCAAGCATTTATCTTTTATTGGCTTTTCCTTCCATAAATTGATATTTATAGACCAGACTCTCGTAGAGGTCATGGATTGCGGATGGAAAAATCCTTTTTATTCCCCTTTTCTACTACATTAAGCGCGCGTCAGCCGCTTGAGAATATATCGCCTTCCAGTCCCTGAAGCAACTTAGACATTAAAAAGGAAAAAAAAAATATATACAAATTAATCTTGCAAAGAAAAAGGGAACTTTGGCGATACAAAGCCCTTTACAAAAGGAAACGTTTAACATTACTATCACCGAGAGACGGAGACGCCAACCTGCAAAACGCCCCTTGCAAGCCTAATGCTGCAGTTTTGAGGACTGAAATAGTTGATCTTCTGGATTTATACCCTCAGAAAGGAACACCTACCTCTACGCTGATACCCTATTACTCTGTAGCTTTGGAGATTGATGAAATATCAAAGTGAAATGGAAGTAGCAACAATTTACCGCCAGTCGGCTGCGCCGCGGAGTTGATAAATATTAACCCTTGGCAGTGACCTTTGGAGATTTTTTACTTTTTTTCCTTTTTAATTGAACTTGTGTCACTTTCTGCTTCTTTAGGATGGAGAAAAAGGGGTTGAAGAGGTTTTGTATGCATTTGTTTCTACCTTATTACAGCGGCTACGTCTTCACCTGGCTGAGGAGGATGAAATACCATGAGAAAACATCCCCTGCAAAGACACGGGGATGGAAAAGTTGGAGATGCTTTTCCTGAGGTCGCTCTAAAAGCTGCTGGAAGCTCACCCGGGCATGGCAAAGGGGAAAGAGCAACACACGAGGTTATTTGGCTTATTTTAACTACAAATACATTTTATGCACACTTAAAACTCCTTGGATATCTTGCTAGAGGCCGGGAAGGTAGAGATGCAGCCAGTATAAAACAAATTTATGTGCTTTGCTACACCTGCTGAAAGATCTGGGGTTGCTTCATAATTAAACACGACGACTGTGAGGCCACGACGTGAATTCGCCGGTGACTGCCAGCGACTAAATTAAAACGTCTTTTTGAGAGTGATATGAAATGCATCAGGCTTTGGCCTCAGTCTGCAGCTTGGCTGAGAAGAAAGGCAAGGAGGGAGGATTGCTACTGGGGAGCGAAATACAGGAAAAAAAAAACCAAACCAACCAGAGAATTAAAGGTACCCTGCAAAGGCAGAAAAATAATTGAGTTGCTGCATTTATGCTTCGCTCTGAAGTAAGACAAATGAACGCAACCACTTCCCCACTCCTAAAATGGGATTATTTTTTTTTTTCCCCATTGCTTGACAGCTTACTTAAAAAAGGCCGAGACATTCATGATTTAAGAGCAATCATAAAATAACAAACTCCCTCTGCCTTGCTCTTGCTGGGAGAGGGGCTGGCTGCCATGCGGCGACATACCCAGGCGAGATTTTTTCCTTGCCTCCTCACCCGTTCAATCAGTTCAACACCCAAGAGGATCCAGCAGATTTACAGCTTTCTCCAAACCCAATTAGACAGACGCCCGCACGCATCAGAAAGCAAAGCCAAGCAGCCAGACCCGAGCCCTTGGCCCCTTGCACAGATATTTGGGGAAAAGCAGAGAAAACTAAAAATTCAATAACTTCCTGCATGATGGAAAGCCAAAATTTGATGGGTTTCCACATATGAGCATGATGGAAAGACACAACGAGAGCAGTAATTGCTCACTCCCCATGGGCACTCTACGTCAGCCAAAATTTTTCTTAAGCCCTTCTTGCTGTACAGGAAGAGCCAGTTACTGACCCCAAATCCAAGCACGAATCTCGGGCATTTGGATGATGAACATCCGCCAAGCTCCAATCCCCAAGCTTTGAGCCTTCGAGCTGCTCATCAACACAGATGAGGCCAAGGTTTGATCCTAAGGAAGAGCAACCCCTTGAGGAAAATTGGGCAAAACCCAAAGCTGGACTCAGGATGTGGATCACGGTCCCAACCTTCTCCCAGCATCCCGCAAGTCTTCCACCAAGGTGGTTTGCAGCTCCATGGTGAGGCACATGTCCTGTGTGAAACATGACAAATACCCAAGGGCCAAAGATGGGACAGGTCAATACACTCACTCTTCCCAAAGTTCAAGGCGCTGTCACCTCCCCACATCAACGGTGCCAACCGCTTCCTCCTTGGATCGGCAATTCAAGGACAATATTCTCACCCCAGCTTTCTGCTGGCAGCTGCTGGGGATGAAGCTGTTTCTGGGCTGACAGCTCCTGGCAACACAGATGGCCATTTATAACTTAATTCCCTCCAAAACTTGACAGAATCAAATCCGATTTATATTTAAAACCTGGAAATCGCGAGCAGATGGGAAGAACGAGGTTCTTCATCTGAAGAGCATTTAACGGCACGCCAGAAAAATCACAACGCTTGCTCAAAAGCACTTGATATTCATCAACGCTCAGCAATCCTTATTGCCATCTCTGGTTTTTCTCCCCATCCTTCCCAATTAAGAGCATCATGTTGGCAGGTTAATGGGTAACGCAACAGGCGGCTCCTGTAATGGATTCTTGACATCCTGCGAGGAAGACAGAAGCGGTCGCCTCTATTACGGTGCTTTTTGTACCCATCACATTTCCTGGTGGTGGCACAGCAGAAGTCCACTGCTCATCTGCCTGCTTTGGAGAAAGCACTTTAGAAATGCAGGGCATCGCAGCTAGGATTGGGCACAAACTGCTCCCCCGCCTTGGTTTTTTATTTGGCCCATTTGAGAGTTCAAGAGGAAAAGTCCACCCTTTGAAAAATTAGCTCAACGCGCCACGTATTTCCCCAACAGCTTCTGCTTTATTCAACCACTGTTCTACCCGTCACTGCAAGTGGGAACATGTAAAAAACTAAAATAATTTCATTCCCATTTAGATAAAATCCTATCTCAGGAAAGCATCCCCAAATACCTCCAGCGGCAAACCCAACGTTACATCCAATGAGATAAAAAGAAAGCCTTCACTTGTGAGCCTTGAAAGGAGTCAAAAAAGAAAAGATCAAATCATCCCTAAATCAACAAAGTCTTGTCAAAAATAATTCTGGAAAGATCTAAGAGAGATATTCACCTCCTTGCTAGCACAGTGCCAATGGTGTTGCAAAGCTGCAACCCAACATTTCTCTCCATATCGAGCATCTGTGATGGAGAGCTTAATTACCTCTGCTGGAAAGTTGCTTGGATCCTCGGGCACGGCTAATGGGAAATGGATTTCATGATGCATGGCAAATCCTGCTAAATTTATGATTATGGTTTATTTTGGTTAATATTTATGCTCTATTTGGAGAGAGCTGTAAAAACAAACGTAGAAGGATTTGCTGTGCTGATATAGGCATGCCTTGCTTTTAGATGCTATTACTTGATCAATAATTAGATTTCAGGAGTGCGTTACAAAGCCAGCACCACAGTCGTAAACCGTTAATTTTGCTAAGGGTGCTCCAGAAAGTGCTGTGACTTTTCCCACCCAGGACACAGATCTTGGGTGTAAATGGAGGGGGGGGGGGGGAAAAAAACCTAAAAATGAAATATTTTCTTCCTCCAGCACCGTGAAAGAAGCCGAGAGGATGCCAACCAGTTCCACCACGTACCTGTGGAAGCAGCAGGGAGCAAACGATGCCCAAAGTGGCCTCGAAGTTGTCTTTGAGCCAGAGCCCGACGGCGTGGATGCAGCCTCGCACGTGGATGACGTTGAGCAGCTCCAGGCGCTGGAAGCAGAGTGAAGAGAAGCACCACGGTTTTCACTGAGGTGTTGAGTTTGGGGGAGATGTTACTTCTTGCGTTGACTCCTTCTTGCAAGCCAAGGAAGTGTCGCATGAGAAGCGTTTGGGAATTGATTTCCTGGATTGGACCTTTCCCTGGGTTTTCTTGCCAAAAAAATGTCCCCGATTGCTATGGGCCATATGCAAAGAGATACTGCAGCTCTCACCCCCAAAGGCCTCAAAATCAGCTTCTCCCCTACCACCAAGCCTCAAAACACAATTCAGGACCAGCATCTCCCAGGGCTGATCCAGGAGAGACCTTGTTGCTCTCAGAAAGGCCACGCCAAAGCTTGCAGGGACTGCCCAAATGTATCACGAGCCTGCCTGTGCTCTGCGAGCCTGAGCAACGCCTTGGAATGGTGGGGAAAAGCAATTAAAATGAATTTATATACAGCTGCAGTAACAGCCATCCTTGGTGGGGAAGAGCTTACCTGCAGATAGTTCGCTTTAGGGGGTTTGGGCAAGGAGAAGCAAATCTTGTACTTAACGAAGGAAAAAGCCAACGTTACCTCTTTATCGAGCGTCCTGTATCCACACAGGGTGTTAATGACTTCTCCAGGGACCTGCAAACAGAGAACAGACTTAGCTCGGAGAAAGCCAAAGGGGAAATATAAGACATAAGAATAAAAAAATAAAGAAATAGAAGAGGTTGCCCAGTTGCCTTGACCATCCAGCATAGCAGCTGCCCTCAAACCTTGCTTTGCTACTGTGGGCTCCTTTTTGCCCAAATGCAACACTCTTTTATTGGGATTTTTAATTATTTTTTTTAAAAAACTACTTTTCTCTCTGGTTTCTGCTGTTTTGGAGGATGCCCAGGTCCCCCCAGACTTTCTCCAGTGATTTGAGCTGGGACCACCTCCACGTCACGTGAACATTTAGCAAAGCAGCTCTTTCAAATTGCTCCATTGATTTCCTCCTTGTTTAATCCTGGCCACCTTTTCTAACACCTTCAGTCGTGCCTCTCCTTCGTAATAAAGGGAATTTCACAGGGATTTTCACAGGGATGCACCTGGGTCAGGGCAACCCCCGGTACCCACACAGGCTGGGGGAAGAAAGGATGGAGAGCAGCCCTGCCCAGAGGGACTTGGGGGCACTGAGGGATGAAAAGCTGGGCATGAGCCGGCCATGGGCGCTGGCAGCCCAGAAGCCAACCCTGCCCTGGGCTGCAGCAGGAGAAGCGTGGCCAGCGTGGAGGGAGGGGATTGTGCCCCTCTGCTCTGCTCTGGGGAGACCCCCCCTGGAGCCCTGCGTCCAGCTCGGGAGCCCTCGGCACAAGGAGGGCATGGAGCTGTTGGAGCAGGGCCAGGGGAGGGCTACTAAAATGATCTGAGGGGCTACTAAAATGCTCCGAGGGCCTGAGCCCCTCTGCTATGGGGCCAGGCTGGGAGAGTTGGGGGTGTTCAGCCTGGAGAAGAGGAGGCTGCGGGCAGAGCTGAGTGCGGCCGGTCAGGGCTTCAAGGGGGCCCAGAGGAAAGGGGGGGACAAGCTTTTTAGCAGGGCCAGCTGGGACAGGACAAGGGGGGATGGCTTTAAACTGAAGCAGGGGAGGTTTAGACTGGATCTAAGGCAGAAATTCTTTCCAGTGAGGGTGGTGAAAGCCTGGCAGGGGTTGCCCAGAGAGGGGGTGGAGGCCCCATCCCTGGGACCATTCCAGGCCAGGTTGGACGGGGCTGTGAGCAACCTGATGTGGTTCAAGGTGTCCCTGCTCCTGCAGGGGGGTTGGGCTGGGTGACCTCTGGGGGTCCCTTCCCACCCAAAACATTCTATGATTAAATGTATTGGGCTCTCCAGAAATCAAGCGGGAATTTCCCCAAAGTCTCCCAGCACTTTGGGGAGAAACATAAGGATTTTAGACATCCCCAAGGCTTAGATCTTTGTTGGCCAACAAAAATGTTTCAAGAGCTACAGCTAATGAGAGAAATCCCTGCCAAATGCTGCTATTCAGGATCTTTATAAAATAAAATCAAATATAATTCCTCTGCTTCTGTCAGGATGGTAGATTTGGGTTACAAAACTGGATCTGGCTCATCCCAAGAAAAGCAAAATCAGAGAAGTAGCTTCGGTGCATCCTGAGCTAGTTGGGTACTTTGCACCTCTTGGGATTGATATTCTGATGGTTTGGGTTTTTTTTTTTTGGCTTGTTTCATGGATCAAACAGCAGCTTCCATAACACCATGTATTTCTAAAGGGGCCTTGTTCCCATAAAATAATAACGTGCTGAAATTATTACGCTTTCAGAAAGATGGCTTTGACAACCAGTAAAAGCTCCTGGACAACAAAACAAAAACATCCCGTGCTTCGGAGGCACAGAGATGAAAAAGAGAAATGTGCACATTTAGGTGTAAATTATTGCTTTCCTCCAAGACAGAGCATAAAAGAAATGTGCGCCTCCGGACAGCCTGCAGACAGAAAGCCACAGCTTGTTCCTCCTGTAATTGGCAGGGAAATTATTCCAGCGCTACCCTACCAAGAGCTGCTGTACCTATGGCATTACTCACAGCGCAATCAAAAATCCCATCTCTCACCACTTCAAGACACAATTTACAAACTGGGCATAGTTAAGGAGACTAATTAGGCCCTGGGCATATGAAAGACTTGCAGGGAAATCTGGAGATCAGCGGCAAAGCACCCGTCAGGGTTGATGAGAGGCATCTCATCCAGGGTTGGGACCGTGAAATGGGAAGCCTTCAGCATGAGGGGAATTTCCAATGCTCTTAAGGTAAATGTGGTCGCCTATGGTGGTGTAAAGGCACCTGTACATGACCAAGGATCTGTCTCTTTGGCTTACATTAAAAAAAATAAACTATTTTTCTTGACAGCTTTCAGTTGTCTTTGCTTTTCAGACTCATTTTTGTGGACATCACAGGACCTTTGCGGGTGAAACATCATTGCTTTCTACCAGGCTCATTTGAATGCTACGGCACAAATTCATCACCACTTTTCTTCCATCTTGCATTAAGTAACCAAGGGTTTCTCAATCATCTCCAGTCCTGCCCGGCCCTTTGAGTAATTCCCTCAACACCTTGTATTCGGGAGAAGCGTGGAAGATAGAAAAAATGAGGTTTTAGCTTTGATTGACTTTTGTCAAGGTCTTGCGTGGAAGAGAAGGTCAGAGCTGAACTGAAATCTCTAACATAAAACCAGGCAGAAGCCTTTATTCTTCCAGAATGCATTCTGAAGCCTTCAGGGATCGCAAAAGAGCAACACACACAGACGTTTCAAACCCACCGAGGGCAGAAGACTCCGTTCCTTGCACTTTTTATTTAACCAGCTGCTTTTCTCCCCAAAATCAGCGCCAAGTGTCAGCAGTGACACTTCACAAGGGATTTGGAGACACTGCGCTTGGCAGAGGCACAGCTATGCTGCAGCTTCCCGGGAGAAGGCCTTGGAAAAGCATTTAGAGATGAGGATCCAGGCTTACACCCGCAGGTAGGTGCATATTTGCCCATTCCTTCTTCCCGAGGGAGACTTTAAGGTCTATGACCTCAGAGATGAGACTCTTCAAAACAGCCAGAGCATTTTTGGAAGATGTCTGCTCTCATTACTGCAACTCAGCCTGCCCTGGAAGATGCCCCAGGGGATGCAACGCAAAGCTTTTGGAGGGTCTTGTAACAGAAAAAGTCTTTTCCTGGAAAACAGGATGGGTTTATGGCTGTATTTAATAACAAGTCGAAAACACGTTGAAATCAACCCCCTAATCCACTTTTCTCGCTCCTTCCTTCCGACAAGCTCACTTCTATCAGCATCTTTTGTTCTTTCCACAATATTACACTTCCAAATGACGTCTTGTGGCACCTCTCTACCTAAGTCTCAAAGGTCCTCTAAGACAAAAGGATGCTTTGCTCTTCATCTTTCATTCATGAAGGCACAAACAGAGAAGAAGGACACAAGAAGAGACAGGTTTCTTGCCCTACAAACCGGTGGATTTATAACTGGTTGATAAAAAAGGTTATTCACAGTGGAAAGACCATCATGCTCATCTCTACCCAACACAGAAGAATTCATACGCATACCTGGGTGGTCCCTGGTTATCCCTCCAGCTTCAGGGCCAACACCAGATCTTCTTTTCAGCCCTCAAGTCATATATTTGGGTAGAAAGGGTTTTCAGCGGGGCTTGCATGTCGCTAAAACCCAACCAGGTACGTCCAGAGCATCACACACAGGTACCTTCGTCATCATGAGGTGCAGAGGTCCTTTTCCCACCTTCTCAGCCCACAAGGAGAACCCCCCCTCATGACAACTTTGCAGTTTCAGCAAATATCTACGAATAGACACGCTGGAGCTTACGGTAAATGCAAGTACGGCGGGGTTTGCTCCGTTGTTTAAAGTAAATTTTTATTAGCTTGTTTTATGTCGCAGACAGAAAACTCCCAAGGGAGCTGGGCTCTCTTAATCCATTTCGTGTACTACTGATACTGCATCGGGCTGATTTCTTGACTGAAAGTGCCTCGAGGCGCCAAAAATCAAATCTCTGAAGAACGAGGCTGCATCTATCTACCTGGTCACTCTTCTCCCCAAGAAGGGGTTTCATTTCTCATGGAGATTTAGATGCATTTGGTGAGGTCGTGCTTCCCATTAAACCGCTCCAGCTGTCAGAGCCACATTCATGGGCTTTAATTCTCAAAAAAAAATGTAGCGGATTTACTGTGGACTTCCCCTCCCAGGGACTGGCTGCTCCAATCCTTTGCTAGGGCACCCTCCAGACCCAGCTTGTTGCAAAGGGAAGTCAAAAAGTTGCCTTATTTTTTACCCTACTGAATTAATCATCTGTGATTTCTTGTATCTCCAATACTGCCTGCTGCGCTGAGGTCTTTCGTTTGCCAAATCGTTACCCAAAACCGTGGGGAGTGCAAAAATACTGAATAACGCACTTGACTCTCCCCAACACATCCTCACTCGCAATACAAAAGGACAACAGATGAATTCCTAATTCCATCTTCAGGAGCTTTAAGATTCTTAATCAACTCCCTGATTACAGACGACAATTATTTTTGCAGCTGATTTGCATGTCAGGCTTCCACTGATAATTAAGACACCTCAGATTTCCTTCTTTTTCCATTAAAATCCAACAATACGAGAAGGATGATATCTTTTCCTTGTGCAATTTGTAAAGCCTGGGGCACGGCCAGGGTTCAGAGGCAACGCTGATAACTCCTGATGCCCTGGACCTCGAGGAGGTTTTGCTACCAGGATTCTGCTTAGCAAATCCTTTTTAGCAACGTTTATAGCATTTCTGACCACAGCAACCAGGGATATTTGCACTTTTTTTCCCCTGCCTTGGCCCAGCTCCTGGCGTTTTATCCACAGCATGGGTTAGATTGATTGCAACGAGGCAGACGGTCGTATTAAACATGATGGTATCAGAGCACTTAGCTTAGTCTCAGAAGGAAAGTGCTGCTTTGGGTGGGGGGGTTGTGTTGATTTTCAGCTCTGAAAATCAGCACAGGAGACCCTAATGGCTCTTCAAATCCACTCCCTCCTCTCTCCATCTTTGTTTGACCCAAGACGTAGCATGTCGGAAATACAGCCTTGCAAGGGCAGCTGCTCACGAGACTTTTCTGATTCCATTGCACAAGGGTGGCTCCTTATCCAAACACCTCTCCTGGCCCCGCTTCCAGTAAAACCCTCAAAAACCTCCTCGTTAGGAGCAGACCCCAGCAAACATGATCCCCACATACCACCAGACCCCACAGCAGCCGGCTAAGAAATGTGTCCGCTTGGACAGGAAAGCGGAGGACAAGAGCTCATTCGGATCCATGCGGAGATGTGGCCAAGTCCTTTTAAGGTGCTGCTATTTCTTTGCAGAGCGATCCTCCAAACCACTTTTATGTCGTACATCAGGTTGAAAAATAGTAACTTGGCATTTCTAACAACTCCTTGGCATGATACGAATGCAATTAATAGCCCAGTCCTCTGGTGTTTATTCTACGTTAAAACAGCAGAGCCTACTAAAATACAGAGTAGCCCGTATATAGAATTTTAAGTTTCTTTAGCGTCTCACACTGATGCTGTCTCAAACCACTTTGCGAGAGTAGCAGATGTGTGCAGCAACTCAGCTTTGCTTACAGAGATGATAGGGAAAGAAAAATATTAACAGTTCAAGTAGAAAAAAAGATCATCCTAAATACAATGCTAAAAGGAAATCGTGTACTTTGGAAAAGAAAAAACCAAAAACCCCAATGCTGTGCATGGGACGGCAGGGTTAGGTTAATGGCTGGACTTGATGATCTTAAAGGTCTTTTCCAACCTAAATGATTCTATGATTCCATGGCAATGCAGTTTACAAGCAACCCTACGGAGCAAAAAATACGTAGTAATAAGCAGCTGGAAGAGGGTGTTTTGCTGAAATATTGACTGAATATTGAAATATTGACCGGCTGAAGAGAAAGCTTTGGCTGGAGCTCAGGAAAAAAAAAAGAGTTTATGACCTTTGGAGGAAGGGGCAGGCAACTCAGGAGGACTACAAGGATGTTATAAGGTTATGCAGGGAAAATATTAGAAGGGCCAAAGGCCAGATAAGAACTTAATCTGGCTACTGCCGCAAAAGACAATAAAAGATGTTTCTATAAATACATTAGCAACAAAAGGAGAGGTAAGGAGAATCTCCATCCTTTATTAGGATGAGAGGAAACGGCCTCAAGTTGCACCAGGGGGGGTTTAGATCGGATATTGGGAAAAATATCTTCATCAAAAGGGCTGGCAAGCACTGGAAGAGGCTGCCCAGAGAGGTGGTGGAGTCCCCATCCCTGGGGGTATTTAAAATCCGGGCAGAGGAGATGCTTAGGGACAGGGTTTAGTGGTGGGATGGCAGGGTTAGGGGAAGGGTTGGGCTTGGTGATCTTAAAGGTCTTTTCCAACCTAAATGATTCTATGATTTGATGACAAATGAAGGCACTTTCCGTGCCTCAGCTGCCTTACCTTCCTGATACAGCACGTGTAGGGCACCCCGCATGCCAGCGGCCCGCTGCTGTTGCAGGAGTGGTACTGGTTAACCTCCCAGTCTCGGTACTCATCACCGCCACAGCAAGAAAACTGCAAAAAGAAGAAAAGGAGAGGATGAGACATGCAACTGCACAAAACTCAACATCTCCAGCCCACCAATGCATCGCCCCTCCAGCCTTGCCCTTTGCAACGCCAGCATTGAGAGCCCCGTTTATTTTCTGCTTTCCAGGACCCTAAATACAAAGTTGAAGACACCGTGTAGAAAAAGGAAAGTGGGTGTTTAGTCCCACTTAGCCCCATTTTAGAGGCATGCGGCACTTATAGATACATACACACGTGTATTGGAGGCATCCTTGCTTTCATAAGCCCAGGAAAGATCAGGCTCATTCATGCTTTGCTGATTTAATTACAGGTGACTAATCCATCCTACTCCTGGGGCACGCAGGAGATGGCTCTTTCAGCACCTTGAATGAATGTATTTCTTGGCTCTTGAAGGCAGCTTGGCTAGTTGGTGCCGTTCGACAAAATGCTAATAAGGCTCTGCAGTCTAACAGGGATTTCTCTTCCCGTCAAGTTAAATTAGAGATCAAATGCTACAGCTACAAAGGAAAAAAGCTTCTTTTTTTCTTCTGTTCGTACAATGAAAAAAAAAAAAAAGTTTAATGAAAGTCATTTTCTGTTCTCCGCAGAATAAAAGTGGGCTTATTATATACAGAGTCATCCCTTCTCTTAGTAAACAAGCTTGAATCTTTACATTTTTCCTCGGAAAGAAAAGCCTGAAGTGGGCAGGAGAGGTGCGTGTGCTTGGTAAGAGACAAACCCCCCAGGTTTTCCCCTGTTCCCTCTTCAAAAAGCAGTTTTTGGGAGAGGTTTAACCCTGTGAGCATCTGCTCCCCCTCCTGCTGATGGGTTGGTGGCGATACTTGGCCAACGGGAGTAGGAAAAGACATCAGCTTTTGCGGTCTTCATGGCCTCCTCCCATGCCAAAACAGGCAGATATGGCCAGGAGCGGCCAACCCACAGATTTACTTTCTAACTTCCTACCTTTAATTCCTTTCCTGCTTTTAATCCTACCCATACCAGTGAGGGAGACGAGCTTGCAAAAGCTGCCTGGAAAGAAGGGGAGAAAAACACCGAACGGGATATTGGCCGTTGCTACCCGTTTGATATCCCCATGCTGCAAAGAAGTTTCTTCCATTTGCTTTTATAACTGTGCAACAATTGGTACAAACCCCTTATAACCAGGCTTACCAGCTGCCGGGAAGCCCCACCGGGGTGTTTTCTTCTTTGCAAAGAGAGTTTTAGCCCAAACTACTGTTGGGTAGACAGACTTTGGTGTGGGCTTTACTTTCATGCCAGCTCCCAGGGCTCAGAGAAGCGTAACGAGCAGAAAAGCCAAAGCAAGCCCGTGGAAAGAGCCTCGCAGGCCGCATCTGAGGAGCTCTCCATGTCAAGGACCGCCACCCGTGAGATGCGGGCTCGTTACGGCGAAAACCATCGCCCTCGAAGCGACGCGCTCCAACGAGCCACGCTGGTGGGAGCTGCCTTTAATCTTCCCCAAGAAGAAAGGAGGAGGTTTGCAAGCACAACACCCTCATCCCTCCGAGCCTTACTTTTGAGTTTGGAGCCACCCGGGTTTAAGCAACAACTGCAGCCCCAGCAGCTCTTTGAAATTCAAATCCTGTGCTCAGCAAAGCGCTTCAAACTCTCCTCTTCCACCTGTACTCAGCAAACCATTAAAAAAAGATAAAGCGAGGAGTGGCAGTGAGCTGCAGTTACTGACTTGGGGCAAATCTGGGCTTTTGAGCCATCCTTGTCTCCAGTCTCACATCCGAGGGCTGCAAAGGGCAGCAGTTCAGCAAAAATGAGTGCTAAAAACATAAGTATTATTTTCTTTAGGGCAATTTATTTCCATATCTACCGGCTCACAGGCAGCCAGATCAAGTAGGTGTCAACAAGTAAAACCGCATTATTTGCACCATCATCCTGGTAATGTAAAATATTAATGTCTGGCGCTTTGGACCATAATTACTTCTTATTTTTACTGTATGAAACTGGTTTGAGTGTGCGAAGGCAGCTGGCACTAGTTTAAAGCATCGCTCGAGAGAGGGTTTAAGCAAATTTGAATCCTAAGGAGCGTAAGTGTGGTTTTGCCTGCCCTAAATAAGCCGTGTGCCAGCTAACCTATGCATAGGCAAGGTTTTTAATAAGGAAAATAGCAAGATTAACCACTAAATGATGGTAACAGGCTGCTCTGAGCTTGTGTTTTATCAAAAAAGCAGGGCTGGGCGCGATCCTTCCAGACCAACTGCAAATTTTCAGCCTCTCAAAGTGAACCGCGCTGCTCAGGTCCCGTAAAACCAATTTCCCTTCTCTTAAAAGCAGTTATTCCTCTGCATTCCTTCTCCCCAGTCCTACCCTCAGGACAAAGTAACTCTGCGTTTCAGTCGCTGACATTGCTGCTGTTTCTGGCTTGGAAATCATACCCTAATACAAAAGCTCTCAGCGATGAGCTGCACGTTCCTGCAAAGCTCCTTCTCTTGCTACAAGATAAAATGTGCGGATGCTAAAGACTTCTCAGCAACGCCATAAGCAGCCACAACTTTTAGTACAGAAAGAGACTTTGAGATGAAGATCTCCCCCTGCAAACTTTTTATTAAAAGTCAAGTGAAGAAGCAGGAAAAATGTTGTAAAAATGGGGTGAGATTATATGGTAAGTGCCCGATCCTCACTTGTTTGGAGATACAGAAACCTTCCCTCAAATACATCTGCTTTATCCGGAGATTTGTGGTCTAACCTCCTCGCCAAGGCTCGTTGAGGATGGCCCCAACACGGGCTTTACGACTGCTTGTGGCAGCATCCGTTTATCATTCATACTGAATTATAGCATCCTCTTAGAGGGGCTGGAGTACACGTGAAAAAGATTCAGATCTTTCCCAAAATCAATCGTGTCTTGAGACCTTTGGAGAGCTCCCAGTCTTATTAACTCGCTCGACTGAGTAACGATGACTCCAAGAGTCAAAAGCAGGTATTTAAGCAAAGAGAGGGGAGCGTGGAGGGCACCACCAGCCTTAAATTCCAGCTACATCAAAGAAGAAGGAGCTTCACAGCCTCCTTTTCTTCAAAGCGAGAGATAAGATTCACATATTTATGATGCCCCAACCCATAATGAAAGGAGAAAAATCAGGGTGAGGTGAGAACATTCAAAGTTCATCTGAGAGCAGCTTTGCTGGCAAATCCTGGCTCTGCTCTCCAAAACCAACCCAGGAGATATAACATCACTGCGATTTCTCTCCTAGATCTCAAGCGTTTGGTTTTTTCCACCTTTTTTTCTGTTCGTCAAATGCTTTGACCCAAGTGTTTCCCTCCTGCAATAACACAATTAACGGGTAAACCAAATATCCTCACTTGATACATGAGCAAAACTACATCCCCCAAATTCCCAGGAACAGCTTCTTGACGGTATTGGAAAACCAAATGATACGTTCAAGCCCACCAAGCTTGTCTGGACTGGCCACGCGCTTAACGGCATGGATAATAACTACAAATCTTGACTTTACTTGGCTTTTTGATGTATTTGTACTTCTCAATGCATCATTGCTTTGGGTTTCGAGAGACAGAAGGGAAACACAGCTGGGTAAGGGCTCAATGGCAGGAATTAGGGAGGCATTTTAATACTTAATTTAATATTCAGTACCTCAAAAAACCTACGTGGTGCATAAAATACAAGGCAAGAGCAGCAGCTTATCAAGTTTGGTCCAAAAAAAGATTTGCGAGGACGGTTTTATCGACGTGTGGGTTGGCTCGAGGCTAGGGGATGGATCCTGCCAACTCCTAGCAGGCTCTGAGCATGAGCTATGAGGCTGACTATGCAACCACACACCTAAAAAAGTTCAAGCAGACTATGCCAAGCCCCAATATTGGACTCTCACCAGATCCTGGAGCAGCTTGGCCCCAGTACTACCCATGGAGAGGCTGGAGCTCTCCTCTCCTTCCAGCTACTGCATGACAACACCTTATCTGCAATTTTCCCGTTGAGTCAAGGGCTTGGCCAGCTCCTGATGACACCTCGAGTAAGGAGACTTACCTAAGGTAGCCTTTCTCAGGGCTGTTGTGGCCCTGAAGCAGCTTTAGCACCCGTTATTTTATTCCTCCATCTCTCTCTATGCAGGTGGGGGAGCTAGGCACCGGTTTTCCGTCAAGACTGGAAAATATAAATATCCTGGTGTGGTCCACGCTGTGGTGCGGAGCAGAAAATGCTCTTTGCAGGGCACGCAGAGGACAGAATAACTCACCAAAACCCCCTGCAGGGTGGGCTTGGGGAGCAGCACAACACAAAACTGTGCCGAAAGAGCAGTGCGAACCAAGGAAGATCAAGATGTTCAAGACAGATCAAGCAAGGTGCCCTAGGGGTGGGAATAAACCCTAAAAATACAGGGAAAATGAACACTTCTGCTTCAGTGAGGCACAAAGTTAACCAAGCTTTGAAAAGCTCCACAACCCGACCTCCCTGATGCCACCCCCTCCAAAACCAAACCTTTTCTTGTACAAAATCCAAGATGTTCTTGAAGTCCAGGTCATCGTAATAGTGTCTGATGCCCTCTTGGATGTTGGAGTGGAAAACTGCGTTCATCTAGGGACAGAAAAAAACCAAAACACGGCTCACTCATGGAAAAGGCACTGGAGAAAATACTGCAAAACATGAACATTTTTTCATAGCAAGCATTGCCGGCTGTTAACAGGGTAAGAATTTAACTCGCCTGATGGCACGAGCCAATTTCTTCAGGCAAAATTCATCATTTTTGAGCTCTCAGGGTTAGCAGCATCCCATAGCACCTCTCCGTTTCCTGCACACGCAAGCAGACCCAGCTGACTTTTCCTATCCAATTTATTTATTAAGGTGACTTCTTCGAAAGCTCCCCTCAAGCTCTCCGATCCCATTGACTAACGGGATTTTAACCGCTTGCAGGGGGGGTTCTGCTGCATTAGGAGGGGCTGGAGGAGGTGAAATGGGCTGTGACAGCCAACCCCGCCGGCTGTATGGTGATTTATCCGGGGGATAAGCTACATGCAGGAGCAGAGACCTCATCAGAGCCCTCAATCGCTCCTAATCCCAACAAATCATTCAGCAATTCGATCACGGCTTGAAAGGGAACAGTGCAGCCGGGCTGGGGCTCTCCCTGCTGCTCCTTCAAGCCGTATCTCCGAGGACACTTTGACACATCAAGCACTTCGTGTTAAGCGCTAATTGAATCGAAAATGTATTTTACAGATGCCTGGGAAGCTTATTAGTGAGCTGGGAGCGGAGGCTGGAAATGTCCTATGCAAAGCCCGGCGCAGGTTTGCCGTTTGACTCCTGACAAACCGCCAAGCAGAAATATTAATGAAGGAAAAAGGAACTTTTTTTTCTGAGTTAGAAGCAGGGGAAAAGGGGGGAGGGGGGGGAAGAGAACGTTGCTTTTCATAATTCACTCTGACATGAAAATTAGAGGTTGGGCAAACCGGGAACGGGGAGAAGAACATGAAAAAAGGAGAAATGAAGGCACGTCAGCACAGCTAACAAAGCCTGTCGACAGCGAGGGATCAGGCAAGGGGATCTGAAAAAATCTTTAAGAAATTGCTCACGTGGAAGTTTATTAAAATGTTAATTCCCAGTGTGCCCACCGCTAAGACCAACACAACGGGCAACACCCGGGTTTTACCCTTTTCTGCTGGTTTTCCCCCAGGTAGGCTCACCCCGTGATCCTATTGCCCTCCCAGAAGATGCCAGCCCGGAGGCAGCCTCTGTAATTAAATCTTGATTTTAAGGTGGGAGATAAACGTCGCAGGCTTAAATCATTAAGTTCTGGTTATGAGACCTCTCCACTCCCTTCCCTTCAAGGACGCCCAACCCGTTATCTCTGATAATCTCCAAAACCCCATTTGCATATCAACAGAGCCTATTTCAATCCTCAGTAGCTTCAAGGCCACTAAAATTTGTTCCTCGTCCCTGCTTATTGAATACAAAATCCAATTAAATATGTTTTAAACAAGTTTAATAAACAACCATTGTTCCAAATGCAGATTTGTGCCTCCGAACAATTTTAGGTCAAGTGGATTCATCGCTTGTCGGATCTCTCTTTTCTCTCTCCCTCATTGTTTGATTTTTAATTAGGTTTTGATATTGCCCGTTAAATTTAAACTAAGGGACAATTTAGGCGCTAACGGCTTCTACTCAATCCAGGAGTTTAATCACGAGGCTGCAACCCTCTCTCCTGACGGCACCAGCGTTTCCCCGTTGCATCCCTGCAGTGCAGGATGGTGCTGAGCACCATCACTGAGGCTCCAAGGCAGAGCAAAGCAGAGGATTTCATACTGAATTTCACAAAAATACAGCCTCTGCGTGGCAGTACATATTGATTTTCTATACGTGGGAAGGACTCAAGCAAGAGAAGCACATCTCTCCACCGGTGCACTGCGTTTTTCAGGGATCAAGAGGGTTTTGGAGAGCTCTGGGAAGCTGCTGGATGGAGTTGGCTGCAGCATCCTAAAGGCAACGTCTTTCCCCATTGCCTCCCTTCAACTTTGGGGCTCACCAAACACATAACTCCCAACTCCAGCTTGTCTTTGGGGCTCACCAACCACGTAACTCCCAACCTCAACATGTTTTGGGGGCTCACCAACCACGTACCTCCCAATCCCAACATGTTTTGGGGGCTCACCAACCATGTAACTTCCAACCCCAACTTGTCTTTGGGGCTCACCAACCACGTAACTCCCAACCCCAACGTGTTTTGGGGGCTCACCAGCCACGTACCTCCCAACCCCAACCTTGATGGGTTTGAAAGCATTGAGCTCTTTGTGCAAAGGCAAATTGATTTTCAGAGCCCATAAGTAGGTACCTCAGATGTTGTTCTCCTGCCTTGCGCATTCATTCAGCCAGCAGAGATCGGGATTATCTATTTAATAGTTTGATTGATTGCGAGGGTAAGATTAAATTGAAAATGGCAGGGTTTCTTCAGCAGAAGGCGGGCAGCCAGAAAGGACATCCACTGGAAGCATTTACCATCTCGCCGGCTCAGCTATAAGTCAAACCCATCCTTGCAAATGCAAGCCAGCAGTTAACGTAATTGAGGAGAGGAGCTTAATGAGTCCTCAAGAAAAAAAAAAAAAAAGCAATGGGTTTTTGCCTGAGAGTCTGCACAGGGAACTGCAGGTGCTCTGGGTGGTGCTGGAGATCCGTCGCAGCTCTGGAGCACCATGGGCACCCCCAGAAGAGCAAGACCAATGAAACCCTTCCATTTTCAGGGTGGCCGCTAACAGATACTCGAAGATTTTCCTCCCGGCTGACCCATGGGGCTGTGATTTGTCACCGTGCAGCATCCCAAGGCCTCCTGACTGCACCCACCTTGTTTTCAAAGATGATTTCAATGAAGAGCAGCAGCAGCTCCGTGAGGAAGATCACCAGAAGGACCCAGAAGAACTGAAACGAGAAAGGGAAGGATTAGCCCTGGCTCCAAGTCCGGCTGCGTCGGCTGTCAGTGGTTACGTGCAACAAGGGAGACCTGGAAACCGAGAGCTGCTTTGAAACACTTAGAAATCAGATCATTTCATTACGAGCTCCCCAGGGAGCTGCAAATCTCTTCCAAAGACCTCAGTCCTAACAGGAAAAGCAGTTTGCTCCCTTGTAGAAAAGTGCAGCAGGAAGGAAGGAAGGAAGGAAGGACTGAAAAAAGAAACCAGATGCAATTTGAATGGCCAAATTCTGCACGGGGAAACAGATAAAATGGGTGCAGTGGGAGCAAGTGTTATCCCTCTGTGATGGGATGCTGGTACTTGGTTGAACGCCGATGGTTCCAAGCTGAGCATGGAGGAACATCCATCCCCCAGATGCGGGCAATAACTCACGCCACTGCCAGAAATGATTGCAGGAACAAATTTAGGCTGGAAATCAATGTCCTGACGGAGCAAATGACTTAAACTAGAAGGTCTGATGTCCTTGCAGCCCACACCCATCAGTGTCCTAACGCTTCGGTCCCTATCCGAGAGGTCCCATCGGGCATCGCGTCCGGCTTTGCAGAGGATGGAGAGCAAAGCTCTGCTCAGCTCACACTTGTCTCCCCAAGGCTACCTCCATCAGCGACTTTGGAGACTCGCCAGAAAAAGGAAGGTGGAAAGTTACCATGGTAACCAGCTAAAAATCCAAAAGCAAGTTAAAAAAAAAAAAGGGGAGGGGGTGGAGGGAGAGGTAATTTATTACCACGATATTCGCTTTGACCATTGGTTTATTAGAACAGCTAGCGCAGGGACCCGCACACCCCAAAATTATTTCCCGAGCTCGGCAAACCCAAAGCGCCGCTGCAGCAAAACACCACTTCATGCCCCAAATCATCGAGGTTTTTAATTCGCCACCAGCCAACGAGTTTTGCCCCGTGCTTATTTGCTAAGAGCCAGCTAGCGTGGTCCCGCTGGAGCTGCCGCCTTCATCACCCGCTAAATCAGCTCATAACGGGCCAGATATAATTAGGCAAGGAATCCCATAATTAAGGAATACAATTAAGCAAGCACCTGTTATCTCGTAGGCGGAGATGATATGCAAAGCGCTGCCCGTATCTAAACTGATATAAAATGGGGTCACTTCGGGAGGAAGCCCAAGGCAGCGGCGGTTCATGGTTTTACCAAGCTGGGCATGTCCAGATCTTGCAATGCCGCGGAAAGCAGCAAGAAATTCAACTTTGGAAATATTTTTATTCTTCAACCTCAGTTAAAACCCAAGAAAAAAAAAAAACAAACATGAGTGCTTTGTCCTCTGTTTATGGGGAAAAAGTGCGAACCCTTACCCATCCTACAGTGAGAAGAGCGTGGCTTTAAGTCCAAGTGGGGACTATGGCTGTGTTCACGGTCAGACCAGCGCACCAAGAAACACCCAAAAATCAGGAGGATGCAGCACACGGAGCCTTTCTCCCTGCCAAACCGATGGGAAGCTCCTTGGAAAGCACCAACCCTGCAAGCTCTTCCCAGAAATCAAGAATTTTAACCCAAAAGAGCCCTCGTGCAGGTCGCTGGATGGTTTTTCTGCTCTTTCTAGTGCTCTGGCCATTGCACACCACGCACCAATTTTGTGGCCCACTCTATTCCCTTCTCTCAGTCTCCATTTCTGCCGTACAGCTTCTCAAGCCAAGGTATAAAAGGCAAAGTTTAGGCAACACAACTCGGCCTGCTCCATGCACACTGAAATCAAGGCTAATATTTAATGTCGAGGTTGAATATCTGATTTCTAAATAAACGCAGGCACATTGCACAGAACTCCATGGGATGCCAGCGTGTATCCCAGCTACTAGAAAAACGATGACTGAACATGGCCTTCAAATGCTCCATCCGATGAGGTGCATGGGTAGCAAAACTCACCGTTTCCAAGAGAGCGAGCCCAAAAAAGAGCTTAGCTGATGGTTTTTAGACTCATAGAATGTTTTGGGTGGGAAGGGACCCCCAGAGGTCACCCAGCCCAACCCCCCTGCAGGAGCAGGGACACCTTGAACCACATCAGGTTGCTCACAGCCCCCTCCAACCTGGCCTGGGATGGTCCCAGGGATGGGGCCTCCACCCCCTCTCTGGGCAACCCCTGCCAGGCTTTCACCACCCTCACTCTAAAGAATTTCTTCCTTAGGTCCAGTCTAAACCTACCCTGGTTTAGTTTAAAACCATCCCCCCTTGTCCTGTCACAGTGGGAGGAAAGTGC
The DNA here is from genome assembly GCA_017310255.1 of Butorides virescens. Classification (NCBI taxonomy): domain Eukaryota; kingdom Metazoa; phylum Chordata; class Aves; order Pelecaniformes; family Ardeidae; genus Butorides; species Butorides virescens. The sequence goes on along the minus strand of JADKXX010009736.1, from coordinate 85,768 downwards.
CGGTATTAATGGGGAAGACAGACCTGGCAGATGCCGACTGCAATTCCTTGCAAGAGGGCAACTGCAAACCTCAGAAGCCACATAGGTGATGCCCAGCTCCCCTCGGACACCCCACCATACCCCCCCTCGCCTTCAGAAAGCCCACAATTTCCCTTATCATTTATAGAGGATTTGCAAGAAAAGCAACCACAGACCCAGGTCTCCAGCGCAAACCTTGCAACATGTGCGGCCCGAGCGAAAATCATCTCTTCTTGCCCCAAATAACGTCCGAACGGAGCACGCAAACCCTCGCCAGCTGCATGGACGTAGCAGAAAGAGGCACTTTTTTTGCATTCACAAGGATTGCAGCAACCACCGGTAACTGTAAAGCACATTTAGGGGCGAAACTGCTGGCAAGATCCACGATCGTCCCTGTTAACGAGTGCATTGCAGCCCTACCTGTCTGCCAAAACGGACATGAATAAATCAGTATTTTGTTCCTTAAAAAGACTCCAGCAGCAAATAAACGACAAAAATCCACATTAAACAGCATTTAATCCTGCCCTGAGCAAGTTTTGAGCAAGTTTGCAGTGAGTGCAAAATCACAAAGCAACTAAAAAAAAAAATAAATCACAAAGCAGGGTGGCAAGGAGCTGGTTTTTCTCCCGATTTTTGCAAAAATTCACCCTTTGCATGGAAGCAGTGGCACGTGAGCCAGCAGCCGTGCCGCCGTGGTGTGACCAGCCGGCCGGGGATTCACTGCCCGCAGCCCCAAGAGGAGGCAAACGCTGTGGAGGAGGGACCGGGAAGGAGCCCAGGATCATCACCATGTACAAATATCTCAAGGGTCGGTGTCATGAGGATGGAGCCAGACTCTTCCCAGTGGTGCCCAGCGCCAGGACAAGGGGCAATGGGCACAAACTGAAGCAGAAGAGGTTCCAGTTGAACGGGAGGAAGAACTTGTTGAGTGTGAGGGTGCCCGAGCCCTGGCCCAGGCTGCCCAGGGGGGCTGTGGAGTCTCCTTCTCTGGAGATCTTCAACCCCCGCCTGGCCGCTGTCCTGTGCCCCCTGCTCTGGGTGAGCCTGCTTGGGCAGGGGGGTGGCACTGGGGGATCTCCCGAGGGCCCTTCCAACCCTTGCCAGTCTGGGATTCTGTGATCTCGCCCATCACAAAGTGCAAAGCAAAGCCCAGCTTTTGCAGAGAGAAATTCCCCAACAAAACTTCCATCTTGCTTGAGATGCCTGGATCGGGGCAAAGTTGCTCAATTCTTCCTAAATTAACACCCACCACAGCCAGCTCCCTTTAAAGAGCTCATCAATCCGAACATTCCCAATAAATTATACTGCTTTCCCTCAAACACACTGACAAAAAGATCAATCACCCCCGTTCCCACAATCAGCAGAGCCCAAAGCTGCTCCTTCCCTCCTCTAACAAGTCCCCAGTGCCTTTTTGTTCATCATTCACGTCTCCCAAAACCCAAGCAAGCACAAGAGGACGGTGCCCAGGGACGGCGCTCTGCCTCAGGTTTAAAGACAGGTTTCCGTCCAGTTTGGGGACAAAACCCCTTCAGCAGGGTCATTTTGCATGAGCATTGTTATAGGTTGCCTGGAGCGATCCCTTCCCACATGTCGTCTGGGTGTTTGGTTTTCTGCCACCTCCATACCCCAGACAGGACGCCTTGCCGTCAAGTTTAATCTCTCAGAAGCTTAAAAACCACCTCAAATTCTGAGTTGGCCCAGAGTAAATGCTCCCAGGTGCGGGTCTGGCTAATAGAGGGGTGCAAACCTGCTGCTGCTTCATTTCCAGACCACCAGCAGCACGCAGCTGCCTTCAGTTTCCAGATTGAACGTGGCTTCACCAGGCAGAAAGGATGAACACAGCTCAGGGATGGGTTGGCGGCACCGGGGGTGCAGGTTGAATAAACCATGGGGGAATTTATTCGGGAGCCAGCACATGGAAGGAGCCTCGAGCCATGGATGGAGGCTGAGCATCATTCCTGAGCTCAGATGCACTCGAGACACCTATGGCCACAAGATGTTCAGATATGCCAAGCCCGAGCACGACTCCAACGGGATTTTGGAGAGGAGAGGGACGCTCTGTGTGCCAGGAACGCGGCAGGGAAAGGAGGAGACGCAGATGGTAGGATGGAAGAGCTTTGGAGCAACGCGAAAGCACCAGAGAAATCTCTGATGTTTATTTAATATGAGCAACCTCCGTCTCCGAAACGCTGCTGCAATCTCCCAGCGTGGCCAGGGAGAGTGATCGGCTGCCACAGCTACAGGGAAAAGTAAAAAAAAAAAAAAAAAGAGAAAATCTCCAAAAATCCTTCCTTTCCACCTGGTGCCAGGAGTTTCCCATGCGGCACCTGGCGGGGGGGGGCTGATAAGGGAAAATATTTGCTTCTTGATGATCCATTTCCTACTTCAGCTGAGTCACAGGAAAGGAGGAGATAAGAGGAGCGGTAACGAGGATGATAATTTCTAGTGAGCCCACGACACAAGCCAAAAAGAAGAGAACCAAACCTATAAATAGATTGCCGGGTACTTTGCAGCAGGACACTGGGAAAGCTGAGGCTGAAGATGCTGCTCTTGAATCCTTCTGCCCTCTTGATGAACTTAACCTTAAAATAGTACAGGCAGATCATAAACAGCTGCCTAATTTAAGAAATCGAGTGGGTTTTCTGCTGAGAAAGAAGTTACTGGTCATATTTAAAAGAAAAGACTCTACAAGCCCCATACAATGAGATCCTACAGAAGCAACTGGAGGAGGAACAGAGGGGTTTGAACCCTCTCTGCAAAGGGTGGAGATAATTTTATCCCTGTTCCAGGCTCTACAGTCACCCACAAACCCCTGTGGGAACAGCTACATTCTGCCATCAGGCAAATAACCCCCCAATATTTTATTTTTAATCCATTTCTATAGCGGCTTCTCCAGCGAAGACGCTAAGTCAGCCCCGCTGCGGCCAATGCAAGAAAAGGGTTTGGACCTATGAACATAAAAGCAGCGACGGGTCATCAAAAATCTGAATTTTCCATCCCCAAGATGAAAAAGAAACTCATGCAATTGAACTTCTCTTCCTCTAAAGCATGAATCCCCCCCCCGGTTTTGCATGCACAGGAGTTTACAGGATGGCGGTGCCCAGGTTTCGCCGCATTTTGGGCCATCCAGAGAGGGACCTGGTCGTTCCCTCTTAATGCACGGGACAAGATTGAAGGTGCGGCTGCCTGGAACGCACCCGACGCAGAGGTGTGCGATAAATAAATCTTTCGCTCTACCTGGGAGGCCACTGAATCACCCCCTTCGAAGCGCCTGCCTCCTCCTCTGCCTTCCCCGAGATCAGCCACGGCGGAGTCCACGATGGTTTCCCATGAGCTCAGGAACATGAATCTGGTTGCTTGTGTCCCTAAATTGAAACTTTAAGTCAGGCTTTTAAAGAACCGTTTCTTCTTAATGACATGTTAGAGCTTTCTCCCACGCAGCGTGGCCCTTTCGAAGGGTTTGCTTTCTTCCAAAAGACAGTTGCACGCAGCCCTTCCTCTGAAAACCCAAATAATTGTTTATTCCCGCATAGAAACAGCTTTCATAGTTGCTTTGAAGGCAAAAATAAAAAAAAAAAAACAAAATCTGTCAGGAACGTCTCCTACACAGATAAAACGAGGACAACAAAGCCCAGATGAAGAGACTTTGCAGAGCATCTTCTGGTTTAGCAACACAGCAATAACCCTCTCTGCCCTGGACACTACTTTACTCATGCAAACCATGTTATTTTATTTAGGGGGGATGCAACATGCCCCTCCTGCCCGTCCACCCAGGCTGGGGCTCATTACCCCTCTCTGGCTTTCATGCATGCATTTGCCAAGCCTGGTGTCAAAATACACATTTCCTTTATGCTTCAGAAGCGAAAGAGCCGAGAAGCCTGGTTTTAATCCCAAAAGAGCCAAGCAGCCTTACAAATAATCAGCTGGGACTCCCCGAGAGCCCCGGGCACGCAGCGTGGTCCATCCCCCCCACCCCAGCTACCACGTCCCACAGGCAAGGCTCTGCCCCTTTGAAAACCAAATCTGCTCCCCAGACCTGACAGAACCCCCATTTTTTTCCCCCCATTTTGGGCTTTTATAACCTGCAGCTGGGTCCATTTTTGGCTGCGGTTAACCCTTCCTAGGCTATAGCCCCGTTACCCTGCGCTCCCAGCTCAAGAGCAGGACAGATGCTGCTGCAGGAACATGCTTATGTTCCCAAAAACCCAAGGGAGGTTTTTATGAACACGAATGGATGTCACCTCTTAGACCCACCCCCCCCTCCATCCAGCTCCAGGAGCAATGGCGCCTTTCAAATCTCATTTAATTCAGAGTTTGAGGGCTAAGCAATCAAATTTCCCCTCTTCCCAAAGATCTCTTTACCCGTTGCTTTCCCCTCTCAATCAGGAAAAATATTTCAATGGCTCAATCCTCTCAAACCCTTAATGAGCAGCAGGCAATTCACTGGAAACTCCTCATGCAGATGAAACCACGTGGATGCTGTTAATGTCATCTCAGATTTTGCACAAAACCTCTCCTCAGCCTTATTCAGGTGCTGACCCTTCACCGTGCATCGCCTTCGAGGGAGGCTGGGGGACTATTGGCACTTCTTTCTGGGGAGTAAAAACGCAGCGTGAGATATCCTTTATTTATAAAAAATTCATATGGAGACTGTAACGCCAGAGATATCCATAAATAATCCACACTTGGAGGATTTTTGGAAGGATTTTGGCACCTCAGCCTTGTCCTGGGCTTTCCAGAAGCTGGGAAGCCCCACTAATTCACTGCAAGGATGGCTGTTATTATTGCAATGGCTAATTTAACAATCAGATTAAAAAAGAAAGGGGTGAGCACCAAGGAAAGAAATGCAACACGCTGGGAATTCGTCAGCGATGCTCAACGCACGAGGCTTGGGAAGAAGAAAGTATGGGGTTTGCTGTTCACAAAACCTTCCCAAACGGCTCATAGAGAGGTGGTGAATGGGGACGCTGCATGAAATTCGGCGTGAAAGTGCCAATAATTAGCATGGCAAAAGAATCATGAACTCCAGCCCCCTCTTCTCCCTCAGAGCCAAACCTGGACCAAGCAAATCCCTCTTTAAAGCACTGTTGCGGTGATTAAAAAGCCCCAGCCAAGAGGTGAGCAACCCTGAACGGAGGAGATCGGCCACGATTTCTCACACAAAGCGCCTTCTGCCACCCTGGGGTTTCCTACTTTGTTTCAAGCAAATGAAATAATAATAATTAAAAAGGGTTGAAACCCACAGATTTAAAGGAGAACAAATTAGACGCAGCGAGCTGGGTAAAAAGCGCTGGAGGGCCCCTGCAAGGCTTTTTCTCGCTGTATTTTGGGGGAATTTGGGCGTTAGGGGGGTTTTCCAGGTCCATCCCACCCAGGGGAAGGCTGTGGATCCTCGTTACGCAAATAGGGAGCGTGAAAGGCAGGAAGCATCAGCATCTGCCTGCTCCAAAGCCCTTCTGCGTCGGATCCGATCCCCAGCACCGAGCTGGGATTCTCCTTCATTCACCCAAAGCCTTTGCACCCAGGTCCGGGATGTTTTCAGTTCCCCTGGCAAACCCAAACACTCGCTGCTGTGCAGAGGTCAGACCCTCCTCATTTATCCACCCCCTAAGGAGGAAAAAAAAAAAATCAAGAAAGCGTCGTTTCTGTTTAGAGAGCCCGCAATCAGAGCGCGCGACGCAGCCAAAATAGGTGCAGGTCCCCGAGCAAACCTCTGCAGGAAGGAGCTTCTTCAATCGCTTTTTTTTTTTCCAGCGGGCTCTCTTTGTGTGCTAATTATCAGGAATTTGGGTTTTGGAGAGCTAAAGCAGCACCAGCGCAACCTGCAGAGATTGGAATATCCGGAGAAAACTTCATTGCGGCTGCGGGGAGCTGAGCTCCCCTGGAGCAGCGGATCCCAGATCCCAGCCTTGTCCTCAGGATGCATAAAGAGAAATGGGCTTTTGCAGCGATGCTTGGCACAAAGCATCCTCTAATTAACCTAAAATTTCCCCACAAAGGGACAAAAACAAGTGGAAAAAACCCCCTGGCAACCTCCCTGGCAGCAGCGGTTATAACCCCCGATGAGTTCAAACACAGAAAGGCAGCTTCATTTCTCATGCAAACCTGCAACCAGGAGGAGTTTTTTATCGATCGAGTTTTCCGCCGCCCTCCATGTGTGATATCCATCACACGCCGCGCAGCCAGAGCCACCAAGCACTCCAGCCCAGCGATTGATGCTGCTCCGGTTTAGGATACGTCGTGGTTTTGGTGGAGGTCGGATGCGCCTTGACCTCCAAAACCTGCATCTTTTGCAACCAAAACCTGCAACCACTTCTCCGAAAGGTGCGTCTCAGCAATGGGAAAAACCAGGCAGTGGGGTCTCTTGCTGCGGCTGGAACAGAAGGGGCAACCCTTGCCCCTTCTAACCCTAACTTGCCCCTTCTTCTACTCTTCAACTCTTCTTGCCCCTTCTTCGTTCTCTAAGAGGGCAGAAATGGCTGAAAAACAGCCTAAAGGAGCTGCTGGTCAAACCCCATTTCAGCTGGAAACGGCTTTAATTTTTTTCTGGAAGGGAAGCTCCACATTGCCCATAATACCCGATTCTTTTTTCGCTGCGTGCTAAACCACCTGATACTCCCTCGTTTGTTTTGCAGGGATAGAAAAACCCACCCCAGCCATCAGCTGCAAACTTCGCAAACCCAGACCAGCCCAAATTCCCCACGAATTCCTCCAAGCCCCGACGTCATCACACTCGGGGGACCACGCCGAGTCGTTTGGTTCATCCCAACGCCTTTCCCGAGCCCCTCTGGAAATTTCTTGGAAATTTGCCTCTACTGCAAATATTCAAGGGACTATTTGTTTTTACCTGCCTGGAGGTGAGCGCACCCTGGGGTAAATGGATGAGCTGGATGCCCCATGCAAATCCTCTGCTCTCAACCAAGAGGTTTTCCAGCATCACGGAATCACACGGAATTTGCCAGAGTCGAAGAGCCAAGTGGCTTAAGGGCAAGCAACGCACCCACAAAACCTCTTTTAAACTATTTCACCCAATTCTTCCAAAAAGAGGAGAAAAACAAGGGCAAGGTGCTACTTACTGGTATTTTCACCTCCTCTGACTTCAAACTGGTTTTAAGTGGCTGCTATAGGGTAATGAATTACGGCTGGCGATGGGCAGAGGGATGCTTTATATGGCACCGCTGTAATAGTGGTTTTCCACGTAATTTTTGCCCCTTTCTCCGCACAATCGGAGAGCAACCCAGCTGCTTGGACCAGCTCAGACCTCAAAGTGCTCCTTCACACGTGCGTTCTTCTGATTGCTTTTATTCAAGGCCCCCAAGCTTCAAATCACTGTAGTCACTGACTCTCTTCGAGGGGGAATTTATCTTCCCAGGAGAAGGGCAATTCTCCATCCACACAATAGCTCTGTGATTGCCGACCATTTCCCCGCAGCCGCATTTGCTCCCCTCTTCAAACCTGACAGATCTGCCATTTCCCCAGCGTTTAATCTCTCTATTTACGCGTGCAATCAGGGGCTGGAGAGGGAGGGGAAGGCACATTTCAAGCCCAGCTCAAGAAGTTGCATGGTGGGTCGACTTGAGTGTAAAAATATATAAAACTGCAAATAAAATAAGGGGCAAAGCTGGTGGTGGGCGCCAGAGTTTGCTTTGCACATCTTGCAGTGGCTGACATTTGGAAATAGCAGTATAGAAAAAAATAGACATTTATTTATATATAAGTATTTATATATATATAATTATGTTGGTTATATATTTATATACCACACCCGCAAAAGGCCAAAAGCAGCAAATCTCTCGCCACCACAAAGCCAAGGTCAAATCCTGCCTTGGGTGACCAATTCAGGCAAAGCCAAGGCAGAAAAAAGGAGGAACCCAAAAAGCTCACCAAACGGGTAAGAAAAATGGCAAAGTTGGATTTCTTGGCCTCCTGGTCCACAGAAAATAAATGCGACTCTATTGAAACCACCTCTGAAAATACAGGGCTTTCCTGACTTTTTGGAAGGTGAAATATCCATGGGACGAACACACGGGTCCCAAGCCCCCAGGGCAGAAGATGGTGAGTAAGATATGATACATTTCCAGCAAAAACAGCTCTAAAAAAAACCCATGAAGAGCAGCCAGTTTGGGCATATTCAAGAGTAAAACCTGACTGCTGGAGCAGCCTCTCCCATTGCAACCCCAGCTCCTAAACCAAACCACCCCAGCTCGCCCTGCCGCCGTCTCATTGAGCAAGAAAAATATTGATTTTAGAGTCTATTCACCCTGACCTCCCGAAAAGCAAAGGCAAGCCATCTTCATTAGGCAATTTCCCGTTCTTCAAGCCTTGCAAATGTTAATGGCGACAGAAGAAACTTGATTTCCAAACAGAAACTCTTAACCCATCTATTAAATACGAGTCTCCATAACACTGATTGCATACGCCGGCAGCTAAAATCCCCAGGTCTTGCCTGTAATTTTTCTAATAAACTCGAGAACTGCAAGCAGGCGGCGGCTTTATTGAATAGACTTTGCTTGGGTTATTAGAGAAGTCATTAAAGTCTTGATAATCTGGCTTACGCAGGGGTGAGAGTTGTGTGGTTGTGCATGGCAATTACAGGTAATGACTGGAGAGAATAAGATTGATAAGGAGAAGATTAAAACTAAAATGTAATTTGTGGTACCTTGCAAGGGGGATATTGGAATAATAATACAGCAAGCAGCGGATTTAGGAGCTGGGTGGCTTTTGTAACTGTTTTGCCTAAGAGAAATGTTGGTCGATTTGCATCCAGGGAGCCAAGGAAAATAAAAATCCATCTGTCGGCAGTAAGCGACTGAGATGAATGAGGATTTAACAAGCACGTCCACACCCGCCCCTACACACACCGCCTTTCGTGTAAAAAAAATAAATCGGTTATTGATGTCAAGTGCTACCTGACGAATTTCTGTAGGGCACTGAAATATTTTCTCCTAGGTAGAGAGGAATTTATTGCCTGCTCTCTGGATTAACGTGACATATTTCTGAGACACGAGTCAATTTTTATCAGCGACGTGAAGTTCGGTGTGGTTTTGCGCTCACTGTCAGCTTGGGTTCCCTGAAAATGCACGTGCAGGCATTCGAGCACCCGCAGTACATCAGCACACACAATTCCCGAGAGCCCAAAGGGATTCATCCATCAATTTTCCATCAGCACCAATACAGGCGTTTCTATGCTGTCTCATGATACCATCTTCAGGGTCTGTCCCGAGTCCATTTTTGGGACTCACAGGGCAGAGCTCCCTCCACCGTGGTCCCTGCGCTACCAGATTCCCCCTCCAGGTGAACAGATTACAGAAGTCCCCAACCAATAACTTATTTTCAAGAATTCTCATGGTAAAATTCAGCAGAAAACCGGTATGAAACACCAACTATAAATTAAAGCAACCCCCAGCCTCCCGTGCCTCAAGAGGCTGCCGCACAAGAGATGACGTCCCGCGGTGACACCCCTTATGAATTCCTGGTATGAGCACCCACTTTTGGGTGATGGATGGAAATGCCGATGCATTTCACAGACCATTCCAACATAAGCACAGTGGAGAAGTCCAGGCTTGGCCGCATGGTTTTGCCAATATAACCATGAGCAGGTAAGAGCACAAGAAGGCATCAAGAAATTCAGCGCCAGAAAACTGTGCCACCAGCAACGGTCTTTCCAGCACAGCCCAGTCTCACTGGGGAATTGGTTTAAGCTACTGGGATAATGCACTTTTGCTGGGATAAGCTGCGTCTCCACCGGGAAACCCTAATCCAAGGTTGCGCCCCTACAGACCTGCAATCCCTTCGAGTGGGCAAGTCCTCCATGGCTCATCCAAGTGGCAGAGTGAGCCAGAGGTGGACATGCAAACTCATGCTCATGGCCCGGGCTTAGACACGCTCTTTACGTGCATTTTTTGTCCGCTATGAGCTTGCAATGCTATTTCCTACAAGAAGAGGCAGCAGGACGGTTTTCATCTCTGCGCAGACCACAAATACCTCCCATATTTGCGCAACCGTGCAACGCCTGCAAAAATAACACCCTTATTTATCTCATCATCATCAAGAGCATTTCCAAAATGCTTCGCTGCCGGCGTGCTCTCCTCCTCGCGCTGATGCCCGTCAAGCTGAATATATCTATGGGGAAACAGCGTTTCAGCTCCAAGACTGGGAATTAGGCTGGATCCATGATCAGAAATGGATGGCGGTTTAGTGGACCCATGGTTTAGTGGTGGACATGGCAAGTGCTAGTTTAATAGTTGGACTCGACGAACTTAAAGGTCCATTCCAACCAAAATGATTCTATGAAATAGCGCTTCATTTATCTGCTCCCAGAAAATAGATAATTAACGTAATATTGGGCCAATGGTGCTGCTCTGCAGCCAACCAAAGGCAGCTGAGAAGCCTTGAGTAACCTTAAACCCCCATCACTCAGAACTACAACATACTTCGACACCCAAGACAAACATCCCCTTCCTCCTATCCTAGCCGAAAGGGACGCAAGCGTTATTGTGCGTGATGACTTGCACGGGTATTGCTTTATTTATTCCACATGGCAGGCGTGAAGCTGCTCATACCCACGGGGAGAAAACGACAACCCCAAACGGGCAGGATTATTTCTTTTTGGCAGCTGTGCTCATTGCAGAATTGATTCGGCCGACAACCTGTGAAATACAGTTAATGAGCTTGGGTTTCTGTCGCCCTGGGTCACTCCGAGGATGAGATTTTCTACCCTCTGATGTGTCAATTTTCCACTTCCAAATTCGGTCTGGGTTGTGGAAACAGAGTATTAGCTGCGATTCACGAGTATTAGCACAGAAAGAAAAAATATTATCAGAAATTTGAAGTATTTATCCTTCTGTGGAATAAGCCTAGAGAGAATGAATATAATAATGTAGAGCTTAAAACGCAGACAAATGAAAAAGAAGATGAAATGTTCTCCGCAAGCAACACAACTTCAGCTTTGGCAGGAAAAGATTTTCTAGGCTTAGATCATGAAGAAATAGTGAGCTTTCCCAGTTGCTTTGATGAATGGGAGAAAGAGGGCTGCCCAGGGAGGTGGTCGAGTCCCCATCCCTGGAGGTATTTAAAAGAAGGATGGATGAGGTGCTGAGGGACAGGGTTTAGTGGTGGGATGGCAGGGGTAGGTTAAAGGTTGGACTCGATGATCTTAAAGGGCTTTTCCAACCAAAGTGATTCTATGATTCTACGATTCTGTGTTAGAGGTGTAACGAAGTCCTGGCAAATGCCCACTGCTGTAACTTAGCATCCAAGCAGAAAGAAAAAAGTCAGTTGATAGGGAATTAATTAGAAATTAATTTTTAAGCAAGCAAGCTGTCAGGCCTATTTAAACAGCACCAGCATCGCCTGGACGGAACGTGTCGGGCCACTCGCTTAGAGGCTCCTCCGAACACCCGGGGGTGGGAGGCAGCTCTCGAACAGAGCAGAGGGAAGCTCACCACAACGGCGATCCGCTGGGAAACCTCTCCTGCTCGCTCCCTGCACACCTTGGATCCCTGGAACCTTTTTAAGTGCAGCACAACCAACCACCAATGGCAGGTTGCAGAGAACCAGACGTATCAAAAAGCGGTGATCGTTTCATCTGCTCCTGCAGAAGCAGAGACAATATTGGTTTTCCAATTTGGGCTCCCATCTGTATTAATTGGTGATGCGAACACTGAGCAATTTTTAAAAACGATATTGTAAGCCTGTACAAGAGAGCGCTAACTACCCAGAGCGTTTGATTTTAATAACCCAATCAACGCAAACCACTGGGAGATGAAGGCGTTATGCAAACCATTAGCACGTAAGGCACACACGTGGGCAGGAAGGCTCTGTGGACCAGCACGGATTATTCATCGGAAAGCAACTTCTTCACCGAGGGAGCATTGGATGCAGCCAAAGAGCCGACAGAGCTGTCATGGGGCTTGTCGATGGACATTGGCCCTGGCCGAGGGTGATGGAAGAGTTTTGCCCCCATCTGAATGGAGGCAATGGATTGACTCCATGCCCAGAGGAGAGCAACGGAGCTGGGGAGGGGTCTGGAGCCCCAGGCTGCTGGGGAGCGGCTGGGGGAGCTGGGGGGGTTCAGCCTGGAGCAGAGGAGGCTGAGGGGAGCCCTCATCGCTCCCTACAACTGCCTGAGAGGAGGGGGGAGCCGGGGGGGTCGGGCTCTGCTCCCAGGGAAGGGGCGATGGGACGAGGGGCAACGGCCTCAAGTTGTGCCAGGGCAGGGTGAGGTTGGGCATGGGGAACAATTCCTTCCCCAAAGTGCTGTCAGGGGCTGGAAGGGGCTGCCCAGGGAAGGGGTCGAGTCCCCACCCCTGGGGGGATTTAACAGCCGGGCAGAGGCGGTGCTGAGGGCCAGGGTTTGGGGGTGGGATGGCAGGGGTAGGGGAACAGTTGGGCTTGGTGAGCTTAAAGGGCTTTTCCAACCCAAACTATTCTATGATTCTACAATTCAGTTTATAAACCCCTGCAGCCTCCTGCTCCTCACTGGAGACAGAGGTGTTACCCCAGAGCAGGGGCAGGCGATGAGCTGCAGGGAGGTCGGGTGGTCAACGCACCGACAAAACCCCTGTTAGCAGGTTAGGAGTGCTCAGCTTTGCCCTAGAGTCCTGGATCTCTTCCAGTTTGGACTTCAAAGGTTATTTTCCCCCCTCAGCTAAGAGCTCCCTTGCAAAGAGAAATGAAGCCATTTTCTATTGGCACCATCACAGCTAAAATAAGCTAAACAGTGGAGACTTTGCTCGACCACAGATGGGATTTCAGCCTCCAAAATAACTCCCTCGTTACCTCAGGAGGAAGGCAGCAGCGCTTCCCGCAGATGTGGGGAGGCATTCAGCCATGGTTAATGGGGAAATTAGGGTGTCAGCTTTGCAATTTAAATATATCCTGTCCCTGTTACCCCTCCGCTGCCTTGACGGCGGAGCTGAAAACACCGAGCAGTTACATCATGCAAGCATTTAAATCCAGGAAGGGGCACACGGTTGCTTTCAGTCGTGGTGGCGACTCATTAGGAAACATTAATTTTCCTTCTTGAGATCACCCAGACCATCCCGAAGGCTGCACGGAGAGCGCAGTAACAGCCTTACCATCTTCAGCAGCGTCCGGTTGTCCCTGAGGCTCCCCACCATGCCGACGAAGGAGACACCAAACATGGTAAAGCCCAGCAGGAGGAGGATGATGGCCGGAGCCAGGAAGATCCCTTCCAAGGTTTTGTGCTTTTGCCTCTCCACTTCGGCATAAATCCCAACACACAGGATCAGAAGGCCGAGGATCTGCAAGGGAAGCACAGGATGGGATTCAGACACCAACGGGGAAAAGGAGAGGCGAGAGGTTGGAAGATGTCCCAGATGGCCAAGGAAAACCCACCCAACGCCAGGACATTTAACATGCGATCCCAAAGGGTGCCATCAGCACTCGGCACATCCCCGTTGCTTGAGGCTGGGCTGCTCAACCTCTGGCTGGGAAGGGGACGTATCGTTGCAGCGTGATCCATCTAGCTGGACAGCTTTAAGCTAGGCTTTGCTAGGTTTTTCCTCTTCCCTTCCTGCCTGTATCTTTATGGTCTGTCAGGACGCTCAGCCTGGCCCTTGCGTTGGCTTTGACAGACCCGGAGGCCGATAGCCATTAACGCCAGCAGCCCACCCTCCCAAACTCCACCCTTAGACAGCACAATCCCCAAACCGACTCGTTTCACCCCCTCATTTTTACAGCTGGCTTGAGCACCGACTTGTACCCAAGCCCACGGCGAGCCGCACGCCAGCACCAACAATTAACAACCAAGCTCGCTGCACCGCTCCAAAGCGCTTTTGATCCCTGGATGAAAAGTGCCATAAAGAAAAGCAAGGGATTGTTTATGACAACCTTCCTCCCCTCTCTCCCCTTTCAACGAAACGGCCCTAATTGAAGAAGAGAGCCTAACGATGCCGAGATGAAGCAGGGCTCCAAAAAGGGCTGTTTGCCTCCCTTCAGCTCCTTCAACATCAAAGCCAGCAACGCCATCCCAAGCGTTTTGTGCTGTCAGGAGCCGTTCGCATCGCACCCGTCGGCCCCGTGGCGCAGCCGGAGGCGAGCGGCTTCTCAGCTGGCACCGAGCTGACACCTGAAAAGGTCAGCGAGGAAACCGAGGAGCATCTGGAGCCCTTTTCATGCCACTTTTTGCAGCCCTCCCCACCCCAAATCACAGCAGGAGGCTCCTGGGGGGAAAAACCCCAGCCACAGACAGCCCCGCTCAAAAACCTACATCTCCAAAGAGGAGAAAAAACTCCTTTTTTCACTCCTTTTCCATCACTTTCACCTTTCCAAAAGGTTTCATCGCTCCTAATGAGTTTGCTCAAATTCCACCTGCTAATTCACACCGACAATTCAATCCTTAATTTTCATGCACAGTCTTTGCTTTTGTGGGGAGGTGATTTTTTTTTTTTCTTCTCTATTCTGCCTGGACGCTATTTCTGGTGTGTTTTTGTAGCTAGTTCATGTCTATCAATCACTGTCCGCTGCCTGGCTCCATCTCATCTAGAAAGGGATTGAAATCTCTCGGAAAGTGAAATTCAGACTCGTGATATTGTACAGACACTTCAGTTATTTGAAACTAAACAGGCAGGCCTATTTCTGATAGCAGGCTTTTAATCACGGTTTCATCTTTATTCTCTATTTTAAGCGTCAGGTTGGCATGCTGGATTAGGTTTGATTTAATGTTTATCTCTTATACGGTGTCCCAGGAAATACATTTGGATTCGAAGGCAGGGGGTAGACATTAATGCACACCATGTGTCCCCTGCTAATCCCTGCTATTCCTCCCCGCGTGCCAATCAGAACCACTTTCTCCGCTTTAATTAATCCATCTGCGATGCGAGCGAGGGAAGAGATCGCGGAAAGCGCATGGAGCAAACCCGGGAGGGGGTTCGAGGGCTGGATGCTCCAGGGGCTTGAAGAAGAGATGCGCATGGGACAGGCTTCACCTGCCAGCAAGGGAGAGAAACCAAGGAGGGTGTTCAGGACGGACACGTGTCTTGCTTAAAAATAGCTTTTCTAGGGCTGAAAGCATCCTTGAAAAATTGAAAGCACGTGGCCTGCATGAGGCTGCTGCGGAGCAGTGCTGGTCCTTCCTCCCAACACCACCACAGCCACCCCTTTGGCAGGGAAACCCCCTACCAATGCCACGCATAACACCCCTCTTTTTTGGAAGGGGGCCACGCGCCCTTTATTTGCCATGCAAATGCAACGGGGAAATGCAAGTGCGATGAGGAAAAGGGGCTGCATGGCCTGGGGAGATACTGCCGGCCACCCCAGCCACCCCGCATGGCTTTTGGAGGAGCTTCATGGCTTAGGAAAAGGCCGTGGCTTTCTACACCTGAGCAACTCAAACCAGTCCCTGGGACTAACGAGCAAATACTGAGCTGATCCACCTGAATTTCTTGGTGCTCTCCTTGCCTAGTGCCCAGTTTCAAAGGTCACCCAGCCCCTTGCAAGTGGCTTTGCTAAGGGTTAGCGCTGCAGGCTGGACCCCTGCCCATCTCCACACCCCACCAGCTAAAAAGCATCCTCTAATTACAAAAAAAAAGCACCAATATAAAAAAAAAAGGAAGAGCTGCTTCTCCTCAAAGCAGCTTAAAGCAGAAGAAAGCATCTTGCAAAGCAACACACACCTCGAGGAAGGGAATGGAGATACTGGCACGTCTCCCAGCAAAGGCAGATTGCAAAGGAAAGCTTGCTGGAATATAATGAGTTTTGGAAGGACGAGCGGGGAGCGATGCTGTTGCAAGATGGGTGGCAAAGGGATTTGGATAGAAAAGAGCCGTGGAGAAAGACCAATGTTCCCTGAAAAGCGGCGTTTCGGTGAAAAAATGGTGGATTTGGAGCAACGTCCAAGTCTTTGCCAGGACTTAGGCAGCACCATAAAGAAACTGTAAGGGAAATAATCACACGTTTCACCAAAAACCTGATCATCCCGTCCCCCTTTGGCCAGAGATGAGCGCCCGAAGGAGCAGGGCAAGTTTGCGTCACCCCTCGCAAAGCCTGACTGCTCTGGCTTCCATCACTGGGAATCCCCGGGGGGGCTAGGGGGTGTTTTGCCATACGACTTCAATCAACACGGATATTTTTGATTCCTGGCATCGCAACCCTTCTCTGCCACCCACACTCGACGACATGGTAAGGCACATAATGAAGTTTGCTGGCAAATCCTCTGTAGTTACCTATTAATTGCCTGGTGATCACCTTAATATGCCGCAAACACCAGGACAGACAGCAGCCGGTAATTACAACTGCTCTGCAATGCATCTCGGAGAACAAGCAAATCTGCACTTACGAGAAGTTAATTACCCCGATTCCATATGAAAATAACCACGCAATCCAACCATCACCGTGGGGAAAGCCAAGGGGGTGGCTGCAACTCCACCAGACCTTGCAGCGAAGGCGTCCTGCATCGATTCTCCTCTTAGAAGCTAGGAAAGAAATTGCCTTCAGCTTTAATTTCAGTCCTGCTTGATTTTAGTGCTTCTTGGAGTTTGTAGGAGCTGAGTGGGCAAGGGGATGGAGGGCAATGAGCAGCCGCCCGGGAGGCCCAACCTCCATTCCCACCCCAAAAAGGACCCCCGTTATGCACTCTCCTCCCTCCCTCCTGTACTCCTGGATGGATAAAATTGCCAGCTTGAATTTCTCAGCCCAACACAAGGAGCTATGACCAACCCTTCCCCCTGGCCAGGATTTTCGCAGCCTCCCAAACCGCAGTTAAACGTGGGGCTGTTTCCTGGCAGAGACGGGAAGACCTGACGCGTTGCACCACGCTGCGATAAGGCTTTTGCGTGGCCCTCTCGAATTGGCTCTGACACCAAGAAGCAAAATAACTTGACAGAGCACAAACCAGGGAAGTTCAATCCTTAACAGGGGGGATTCTCCAAAACCTGACAACTTAAAGAGCACTTTTCTCCAGGTGATGAGGAGCTGCAGATCCATCCGAGCCCCTGCCCCACCTTTGCAGCCCATTTCCAAAGCTGTTTTGCTCCAACCCCGTCTCTTCTTAATGGGATAAGAGCTGCTGGTTTTCCTCCCCAGGCATTTCTCCATCAAATGGGCAAGGAAAGAGCTGGGAGTGGAGTTGGGGACCTGGGAAGGAGAAAAGCTAAAGGTGGAAATCACTGTCCCGCTGGCAGCAGAGTCATTTAGAGACCTGCAGGTCAGGAAATGGGATGAAAGGTAATTAATGAACGGAAAATAATATAATACACAGCTCTGATAATGCTGGCAGGGTTTGGGAGGTGCCAAATGGGTGGTTTGAGCTCACAGCTGACCCGGAGGCGAGACATTGCAAAGCTCTCTTGGAGCTATGGACTCTCTGGTGCCTGTGGTTGTGTCTCCATCCTTGCATGACTTGGCTTCAGCAGCTACCCGATGCTAACAAGGGACATGTGCGGCCCTACCGGCGCTAACGAGATACACGCACGGTCCCACCCTCTCCTAAAAATCTCACTAAATACCTAAGAGATGCCACCTTCCCCTTGTCCAAGACCCAAAAGACCTGAGTAACGAGAGTTGCTGTCAGCTGCACGCAGAGCCAACGGGTACTATGGGGCTGTTAACGTGGCCGAAGCAACACAACCTTGAAGCCTGCCAAGGGCCAAGTGGCAGCCACGGCCCATTCCGGGGTGAACAGCATTAATTGGATGAGTCAACGCCGCGCTAACGCGAGGCAGTAATTTCTCCTTACTTGGGAACATCAAAAAGTCATGATGACGGTGGCTTCAAGCCCACGCAGACCCCGGCAGCCAGATGACGTGAGTCAGAGCACTGGTCTGGGGAGCAGAGGGAATGGAGCATCGCTTCGTTCTCCATCCAAGATGACCAGAGGTGCAAAACAAAGGGCAAAACTCTTGTTTTTCAAATCCCCAGCTCACAGCAGAATCGTTCTTCCTGGCTTTTGAAGACCTGTCTGCCTTCAAATGAGCAGATAGAGCACTCCTGTTCCTCCTCAGAAGGTTTTATTGGAATGTGCAGGCAAGAAACCATGGTGTAGAAAGCACTGACTGCTTATAGCCATGAAAAGAAAGAATCATGGGATTAATAACACAGCGATTAAATACGCCATATAATGCTTGACTGCCAACGGTACGTGGGAATGTAAAAGGATATGCTTTTGTAAGGGTCAATTAGAATAGCAGGTTTCAATTTTATGGAAAAAGGAAGAAGAGGGAAGCAGCATGTCTTTTTGAAAAGCAAACTTCAAATCTATGCTCTGCTGAATCCTCGACAGCGAGGATTAAATCTGCCTGATAAAACCAGCCGGTCCAACCCACGATGCTCGACCCTCTCTGCCCTCAGTTCCATGTTTGGTTTAAAGCCGCTCTCTGGCTTATCCCACTGATTTTCCCACGTATAAAGAAGCGGTTTCATTACAGGAAGGCACTGGAAAGGATCTAGCAGCACTAGATCCAGCTTTCTGCAGGTTGGGACAACCCTATGCTCGAAAACCGTGCTGCATCTCACCCCAAACCTCCTCAATCCTTCACGATGAACCAACTCAAGTCTTATTCCACTGAATTTTACCCAAGGGAGTTAAAGTTTTGAAGCTTTCATGCAAGCAAGAAGTTCCTACACAATCGTTTTTTTATCGAGTGCATTTGGGCAGAGAGAAACTCAGCCGTGGTCACGTCTGGTTAATGAGGCTTTGAAGGGTTCGGCAGCGCCGTTGAATTAATACGGCGGCGACATGTGCAAATGAGGCCAGAAGTAGGTCAGGCGGCTGAAAAGCTCCCAGGAGCCGTGTGATCCGTACGGATTCGATGGGGCAATGTCCCCACGCAAGGACCATCCCAGGGTTGAAGGCAGGCTGGGTCGGAGCGATTCCAAGTGGCTTTTTCGCAGCTATTTTCCAGTCGCCAGGAAATTATCGAGTCTCTTCTTACTGGCAGGCTCGCCAGGATGCCCCACTGAGACCCAAAAAACGCCCCAGCAATTAATAAGCATCTGGCATCAAGACTGTGCTGGTTCATCCCATCGTTAATCTACGTTTGCAAAGCACAGCCCCAACTTTGGTTCACATTAGTTGGGTGAAAAAAAACCTGCACCTCCTCCCCATCCCTATGGACATTTGGGGAAAACCTCAAACCAAGCAAAACTCAGGTCTTCAGAGAAACCAAAACCACAGCGACAGGTTTTCCTCCAGATTAATTTTGCAAGCAAAAATATTCCACTATTCTTACCCAAAAACTCAAACCGCAGCCACAAACGGATGAAGAAATCTGGGTTTGGTTTTGGTCTTGCTGGGTGGAGCGGGAGTCCCACGAGGGTCCTGGCCACCCACGGGAGATACTCGAGTCTCCTCTTCCCTTGGGAGCCTTCCTACCCAGAAGGCCACAAGGAGATCAGTGAGATATTCTACATAAAAACCCTTTTTTTTCTTATTCTCACTTGTGCCCTGAGGTGGGGCACAAGACATTCGGCGCAGCGAGACAAGGGGTGTCGCCATCCCCAGCTAGCGAGGGCGAGCGCTGCCCTCCCCATGAGCTCAATCCTTAAAAAAAGAATTTTAAAAAGGAAATAAAAAGCATTTTCAAACACTGCTCATTGAACCTGTTTACCATTCCCAGCCTGACGGGGAACTCACACAGGTATTTCTGCCATTACCCCTACAGGATTAGATACAGACACCACTACACACGCCCAGCAGGCAGCCACGCCTGAGGATTAATTAGACCTCAGGAGGAAATATCTGTAGATATGGACTGCATTATGCAAGATTAACACCAGGAAGGTGTTAACTTCATATCTCGCACGGTAACTAAGGATGCACAGACCTTAAAGGGTTGGAAAATTTATCACTTTCCCCTGCTCCGACACATGCTTGCACCTCCCAGGTGTCAGGGAAGCCTTGCCCCAACCATAGCTGCCTCAATGATTCCAAACTGCTTAAAACCAAGCTTTATTTTTTTTTTCCCCCCTCTTAAAATAATCAAGCTGGCTAAAACACCCGCCGCTCGATGGCTGCTTTCATGCCTTGTCCCTATTAAACAACGTAAAGGTGACAGGCGAGGGGGAACCAGCTGGCAACGCCGCCCAACGGGTACCTGTGCGCTGAAAACATGGAATTTCCGTGTTTACACTCCAAACGTGACTCGCTGCCACGAGGGATTTGCTAGAGCAGCTCTGGGGATGGGCAGTCCCAGGGAGATGCTCTTAAATCCACCAAACCCCACGGTTTCACCCAAGATTGGCCGTTTTGGACCCAGCTAACGCCAAGCGCGAGGGGCTTCGCAGCGCCTGATTTTACCGCAAGGATTTGATGCATCGGAAGGGGAAATTTTGACAGACAGTGAAAAATAAAACCCAACCCACAGGGGTGGGACGGTGAGGGGAAACGCCAGGACGGACAGAAAAGCAACCGGAGCACCTACCGAGAAGAGGGTGGCATAGGTGGACAGAGCAAATTTGATGCTGTAGTAATAGAGGTGGGAATTTCGGCACTCGGAGGCTTGAGCCATCCTCACAGCTCCGGCGAGAGGGGTTTGCTCGCTGCCCACCGGACCCTCCCTGCTCCGGCCGGCTCCTGCCCTCCGCCGCCGAGCCGAAAAAGCGTACACATGCACCCAGGCAAGCCTTGAACTTGAACTGCTCCCTCCGACTTCCTTCCGCCTGGCAGGAGTAGAGAGCAATTAGAGAGAAGGCAGCGGCAGCAGGAGCGGCCGGCGTTAACCCTTTACTGAGTTTGCAGCTTGGTTTTGCCGCTAAGAGCAGCAGCAAAGCTCTGTTTAAGTGGATTTACTCCACCAGTTATTCCACAAATCGGTGCACGGGCGGACCTCTAGCAAATTTTTAACAGCAAACGTGTTGCAATCGGGGCCTCCTGCCCTTGCCGGCGTGCTGAAAGAGCCCGTTGCAATCCCGCTGCCATCCCAGGAGCTCTCTCCCAGCAGCAAAGGGTGAAGTCGCAGCCCAAAATCCAGCAAGAACAGGGACAGATGCCCCCCCCAGCAGTCGCTCACAGCCCAGGACCGGAGAGCGATGTCCGGATTTACCTGTCGTAGCTTGCTACTGCGTGCTTTCCACACCAGCGCGAGCTGCCCCGGCGCTTGCGTGAATAGGAAGAAAGAAAGAAAAATTATGACACCCGGGCTCGGGGAGGTTTAACACTTGAAAGAAAAGGTGTGGGGAGCAAGAAACCGGCACTGGGAGACTGCGTGGCTCCTGGAAACCTCTGTATAGCCGTCCAAACCTAGCACTCGAGAGCAAAAAAATGATGTTTAATAAAAAGAGCAAGAAGAGGAGCTTGGAAAAGCTGCATCTGCAGCCCATCTCCGACGATGCAGGGGAGCGCCCTGCAAAGAGGAGCACCCCGCAAAGGGGAGCACCCCGCAAAGGGGAGCGCCCCACAACCGGGGAGCGCCCCACAACCGGGGAGCGCCCCACAACCGGGGAGCGCCCCACAACCGGGGAGCATCCCTGGTTTCTGCAGCTTGACTCAGTGTGGATCAGAGATAGGAAGCAAAAAGAGCATCGTCTGCGATGCGGCTCGTGGCCTGGGAAATGTTTAACAACCCCAGCTCTTCAGAGGAAAACGCTGCTTCTCTCTGGGGTAGCCAAATGGAGAATTTGAAGCAAGGTTTGAAGAAATAACGGCGACTCGGGGCTGCACCCAAAGATGGGGCAGCTATATTTAGCCGGCTCTTAGCAGACGTAGGGTAATTCAGCGCAGCAGAAGAGACCGCGTCCCTTTCCTTTTCGGATATAAGCTGCAAGGGTGAGAGCAGAGATGGGATGAGAGGATTATCAATGGCCAGCAGATCCCAAACGCTGAGGATATTACGCTTCAGGACATGATAACGGGATGAAACACATCCCAAAAATGACATGTCTGGACAGGATTTAGCTACAGCTGGCTGTGGGCAGGCTGAACGAGTAATGAGAGAAGTCAACTTTTCTCCCTGTTTTTTTAAAATTAACCTAAAATGAACTTTTAGTGCGTTGGAGCCTGGTTTACACCAGCGCTTTCCATTTTGCTGACACCCAACCCTGTGAACACCTGTGCAAAGGGAGAGAACAGCGACAGCATTGCGGAGCGTTTCTTTTGACCAACGTTTGCGTGGAATAAGAAACCCCAACACCGAGCAAGAGGCATTCGGGGAGATGCACCATCCCCTTTCGTTCCTTTCCGAAGGATGCTGCAGCCAGACCAGTCGAGTTAAAAGAAATACCCACTCCCCCCCCAACGCTTCTCATGGTTTTCTAACCTCTTTCCATCAGGTTTGACTCTCCGCAGGGATTATATATATAATTTATTATTTATATAATTTGTATAATACCCTTCCTTCGCTTTAATTTAAGAAGTCAACTCAAAAAGAGCGCAAAAGAGCAAGGGAGAAACAGTACTTTCCTACAAAACCCAGCCACAACACAGCTAAGGCTTGGCCCAAGCAGCAGATTTAAACCAGACTCAAACCATCAGGTCCATAAATAACGCTCAACGTCCCCTAAAATTTCCACGTTAATTTGAAGCCGCGTTTAAGAGAACGATTCGCCGTAGAACTTTGGTTCGTGCTAGGTTTTAGCAGTGATTTCAGGGGCTCTCCACGTCTCCACTGAATCACGGGCAAACCCCAAACCCCCGGCAGCATAAATCAGGCCAGACCACGGCGAGCACATGGCAGGCTCTTCCCCATTGCCATTTCCCCATCACCATTTCCCCATCAGCCAAGAATTAACACCTGATGTTCCACAAGCAGTTATTTATGCCATACAATTCATTGCTAAAAAACCCCCGGATTTGTGCCTGCAGGGATGGGAACAGCAATAAAACTCGCCGGCTACTTCTGTACGACACCATTAACGCACTCGGGAAAGGAGAGATTTGCTTCCCGCGGTGCTGGTTTTTGCTGTTGCTTGGACCTCGGCTGGTGCAGGGCCACAGTAGTCCCACTCGTGACTCAGGAATGACTTTTATTCCCCTGAAAAATTCCTTAATTTAAATGCCAGCACACCGGCAAAACCAACAACAAGTCCCTCTCCCAGCTCCACCCTTGTGTGTACGAGCTGGAGTCCAGCATTTTCCCCAGCAAGCTCAAACCCCTCCACTAAACATCCAGAGATCTTTACATTTTACTTTTCTTTTTTCCAAGCAAATAAAATTTTATACCATGGCTTATCTTTCTGCAAAAGGGATGATAAAGAATAAGCGCTATTCTGGCGACGCAAATGCATAGGGATGCTTTGCTGCGTGCATCTGGAGAGATGGAATCGGAGACAAGCAGCCAGGAGCCAACCTTAAATCATCCATTTATTTATGCTAACGTTACCGTAACGGACAGATAACGGACAAACCCTGCTGGACTCAAGGGAGGGGCAGGCGCAGCTTTTGAAAAGCTTAACGTGGAATGGAATAAATTCTGCAGACCAACTTTAAACAGGACTTGAAACTTTGCTCTATTTAACATCGCCACGGTGCAACGCTCTTGGGGTAGGGAGGGAAGGGCAATGGGAACGGGGTGGGGTTTATTCCTGAATATTTTTTTTTCCCCCCCTCTGGCAATGCTGCTGGAGCTGGGGAAGGTCCTAGGGTGGCTTCGCAGCCGGGGAATAAGCAAGCCCTTATTAACAGGTTTTAATCATTAACATGACACTGCTTCTGGCAGCGTCAGGCCCGGGCAATCATTAACTGCAGGAAGAAATGACTCAGCCAGTGTGTAACGCTCGGGATCATCGGGGACCGTTCAGACCCCTGGATGTCAACCAGCAGCCAAAATTTGGGGGTTTGGAGCCATTTGAGGGGGTTAACACTGCTTCTGGAGAGAGATTTTCCCCTGGCAGAGACCTGTCCCCCTCCAATGCCCGGAGAAGGGGGATTCCCTTCACACCCCACAGATCACCCCAGGCTTTACAGGCAGAAAGTTTCCTATAATCTACCCAGTAAAACAAAAACCAAGGCTGCAGGAAAACACGCTGAACCCTCCGAGGGAGCAAGCCGTGCTATCACCCTGCCCTCGGTGGTGCTTCGGTCGCTCTGCACGCAGCCGGCATACCAAGCACCTTCCATAAAGATGCTACTTCTTCCCCCAAGCGGGGCTCCCCAGCATATTAATTGCAAATCACTGGCACGGCAAGCTTGATGAGCCCAGGCATCCGACTGCCACTCAACTTTGCCAGCTTTACCTTGGCAGATGAAATTTTGCCCCCTAAAAGTACGGAGAAGACCTTAAGCAGGATTCACTTGTGCTTTGGGGTAAGGAGGGGATGCAGGGGATGGGGCTCCGCAGGGTGCAAGGGGAATCCTGTCCACAAGCAGAAAAAAGCCCTGTGCAAGCAGGAAAAAAGGCACTCAGCGAGTTATTAGGGTAAGTTTCATGGCAAAAAAAATCCTAGATCTGGGGCCTGGGGGAGACCCACGCAATGATTTTGCTAAGCCGCTAAATGGAAGTGGCTGCTGCCTGCTCCTCGCCTGGTCCCAGCTCCAACCCTGGGCTGGGCAGCTTGGGGTCCCTAAGCTGCGCCCAGGACTGGGTCAGCCAAAAAAACCTCCTTAGTAGCCCCAAATCTCATTTAAATGGGACAGGAATGGCCAGCTCGCAGCTGGAAGCACGGAGAGAGCAGCAGCATTGGCTGCTTTGGTGCCTGGGTTCACTGCCTTAACGATACCTGTTGAGTAAATCAATTAGTGAGGCTTTTCATAGGATCCTGCTGCAATTCCCTAGAGCCAAGTGAGGACTGGAAATTGCTGATTTAAGGTTTAGCACTTCAGCCCAGGCTGCCCACTGGGCACGCTGCAGGGATGGGATCCGTCCTCGCCGAGCCAGGGCAGCGGCCGCACACCGCAGCCTCCCCCCAGCTTTCTTCAGATGGACACGAGAGCACCCAAATTACGGTTCCTGCCAACTACTTTAACATCTAATTCCATGAAAAGCTGCGCTCTTTTCACAAGCAAACCACGCTGAACATCCTACACGGGGAAAAAGTTTTGCAGATGAAGAGTAAAATTGATTTAAATTCCCTCCCTGTCTCCAGGCTGTCAAACCATATTACCCCCCCTTTGCTGACACGGAGCTTGGTTTTATTCCCTGTCATACCAGAACCACAGAAAGCAAAAGTTTTATTTGCCCCTGTGACTTCATTATCAAATATTTGGGCTAATCTTAACCCCAC
The DNA here is from genome assembly GCA_017310255.1 of Butorides virescens. NCBI lineage: Eukaryota > Metazoa > Chordata > Aves > Pelecaniformes > Ardeidae > Butorides > Butorides virescens. The sequence goes on along the minus strand of JADKXX010009736.1, from coordinate 60,634 downwards.
TTGCAAGCTTCCATGTTGCATTGCCAAGGCTTTAACTTCTCAGCCCTGTCATTTCTGCTGTTGCAAAAGTCCACCCTAGTAAATATTCCTTATTTAAAGGCACAGGGGTTTATCTTCTCATGATTTTTCTCCCCAGATATACTCTCAGCTATAGTTTTTCCATCTTCCCAGGCAACAGCAAGTCCCAGCCCCTCCTTCTACCCAGGTCCTTCCAAATCCCCAACTGTCCCACTGCAAAAAAAATAATTAACCAAACAGTTTTTACACCCAGGGCTCTTGAGCCACGTGCAGGAGTAATTTCTCTTTATTGGGCCACGGATAAACCAAGCTGCTGGTTTCCAACTGAAACCTTACATGTTGTATTGCACTCCAAGTCCACACTATATTTAAGCACCAGAGCCCACGTTTTGCACTTCCCTTGGCTTCGTTACCCCCTCCCGCAGCAGCTGAAAGCGCCAACCTGGTTAATAAACGCAGCAGCAAATGAAAAGACCTTCTACGGTGCAATTGCATTACTCAAATGACAACTTGGCCTCTATTTTCTTTTTTTTTTTTTTTTTTTTTTTCCCAGGCAGTGATTTAAGTGGAAAATGTTAATCTGTGCTGCTGCAAACGGCGGCACAGCTGGTTTGCTACGACCACGAGCACAGCAGCTATAAAGAACAAAGTGAGCGGCAGGGGGGTGGGAGGAGAAATCGCTCCGAGGAGTTAAGATAATAAGCAAGCAATGCTGGAAGATGATGAGCAGGAATAAAACCAAAGCATTAATGTGCAATTTTCAGATTTGTAAAACACTCGGATTACACAAGGAGGCTGGGAAGCGGGGCTTGGAGGTGCCAGGCTGGGCCTCATGCTGCAGCCACCGTGCCCACACCACTGCGGAGAAGAGGAGTCGCTGGCTCCCGCGGGTTGAATTGCACTCGAGCATCTTATCATAGAATCATAGAATGTTTTGGGTTGGAAGGGACCCCTAGAGGTCATCTAGTCCAACCCCATCTTCCTGGGTCAGCATCGGTCTGCAGAGCACCACCTATAATAGCAGGGGACGGAGCGGTCCTCCACAAACCTGCGTTATCATCCCCTGGGGAAGTGACTGACGCTCCCGGCCTCAGCAGCTCGAAGCCCTGCAATTTAATTAGGGAAGGTGGGACAGCATTGCCAGGGCAAGTGTTGGGTGCTGCACCTGGGGAGGTTGAACCCCATGCACCAGTACAGGCTGGGGGCTGACCTGCTGGGAAGCAGCTCTGCTGAGAGGGACCTGGGAGTCCTGGTGGACGACAAGGTGGCCATGAGCCAGCAGGGTGCCCTCATTGCCAAGAAGGCCGATGGCATCCTGGGGTGCATCAAGAGGATCGTGGCCAGCAGGGTGAGGGAGGTTCTCCTCCCCCTCTACTCTGCCCTGGGGAGACCCCACCTGGAGCACTGGGTCCAGTTCTGGGCTCCTCAGTTCAAGAAAGATGAGGAACTCCTAGAGAGAGTTCAGAAGAGGGCAACAAGGATGATGGGGGGACTGGAGCATCTCCCCTAGGAGGAAAGGCTGAGGGAGCTGGGCTTGTTCAGCCTGAAGAAGAGAAGGCTGACAGGGGACCTCATCACCATGTACAAAAATCTCAAGGGTGGACACCAAGAGGATGGAGCCAGACTCTTCTCAGTGGTGCCCAGCACCAGGACAAGGGACAATGGGCACAAACTGAAGCAGAAGAGGTTCCAGTTGAACATGAGGAAGAACTTCTTGACTTTGAGGGTGCCCAAGCCCTGGCCCAGGCTGCCCAGGGGGGCTGTGGAGTCTCCTTCTCTGGAGATCTTCAACCCCCGCCTGGCCGCTGTCCTGTGCCCCCTACTCTGGGTGAGCCTGCTTGGGCAGGGGGGTGGCACTGGGGGAGCTCCCGAGGGCCCTTCCAACCCTTGCAATTCTGTGATTCTTCCGCTATTTGTAAGGCTCGTATATGCCCAGAGTTTCCGCCTCCTTCCTTGCAGCTCCTGAAGGTCCCATTCACTGGGGTCACTTTTTATTTTCCCCCCTTCCCTCCCTTTTTAACAGTCTTGGCGTCTCCTTTCCGGCCACATGCTCTGCTGAGCCTCGGTGCTGGAGCCATGCAGGTGGGTGCAAATGGGCAGAGCTCAGCTGGGTTAAAAACCAAAAACCCCCCAAAAAAACCCCACGCAGACACGATGGGACATCCAACAGATGCTGCTTCAGCAAAATATCGCTTATAATTTGGGCTAGCACATGCCAAAGGGTACAGAGACCAGGCTCATAGCCCCAAGAAATCAGATTTTGCCAGCAGAGAAGTTATAATTGCAAAACAAAGATGAAGTTGTAGCTCATAGTTGGCAGCCCTGCCTTTTCCTGGCTTTTTTTTTTATTTTTTAAGATTATTTATTAGTTCATAAAACTCAGGAAAACAGGAATTCGATTCCGTTTTCTCTGCAAGCTACGCTGCCTGCGGCGCTGGGTAAAACCCACGGGGAAGCCACAGCCCCAAAGACTCTTTCCAAAACACTGAGTCACCGCCATCGTCTCCATCAAAAAGCCTCGCTGACTAACCCACAACAAATAAACTCATCACACGGGCCAACTCATCACACCAACACTAAAAATAACCAAAAACTAAAAATAACCCCTCCGTACCTCAACCCCACTGGGTGAGGTCCAGACCAACATCTTCCAGGCCTGCGTGGGGTCCAGACCAACATCTTCACCTCAGAAACGTGGATGGATGTGCTGCAATATCCCTTTTATACCCATTTCTCACTCCTGTGCTAAGATTTAGGCACTGCTGGGGATATTTAATCCATTGCCATGATATACCTGGCTAAATATGCTAAATAACAGAGCCACAGGCCTGCAGAAATTATCCAGCAGCTTGGGCTCCAGTTTGGGGAAAAAACCAACCTTCCCCCTCCATTCTCAAGGAGTCAGATGGGTTTAATTATCCACAAAGTATTCTGAGAGTATATTTTCCTTGTTTGTTTTTTCCCCCCATTTTAAATTGTGCGTATTTTCTTTTTTTTAAAAAACAATCAAGAACTTCTCAGAAGTCCCCAAGCTTGTTACAATTTGCCCAAAATGGGAGCCACGGCAATCAGCCAGCTGTAATTTCATCCCCAGCAAACGTTCCTCTTGAGAGTCTCTTGGCTTTTTCCAGCAAAAAAGTCTGCGGTGACTGCACTGTCACGACGGATAGGATAGATCTGACGGCAACCAGAGTCGCAGACATCTTTCTGTGGTCAGTCACAGCAGAGATTGAGTGCAAGGTCCTGCCCCTGGGTCAGGGCAACCCGCGGTACCCACACAGGCTGGGGGAAGAAAGGATGGAGAGCAGCCCTGCCCAGAGGGACTTGGGGGTGCTGGGGGATGCAAAGCTGGACATGAGCCGGCCATGGGCGCTGGCAGCCCAGAAGCCAACCCTGCCCTGGGCTGCATCAGGAGAAGCGTGGCCAGCGGCGAGGGAGGGGATTGTGCCCCTCTGCTCTGCTCTGGGGAGACCCCCCCTGGAGCCCTGCGTCCAGCTCGGGAGCCCTCGGCACAAGGAGGACATGGAGCTGTTGGAGCGGGGCCAGGAGAGGGCTACTAAAATGATCCGAGGGGCTACTAAAATGATCCGAGGGGCTACTAAAATGATCCGAGGGCTGGAGCCCCTCTGCTCTGGGGCCAGGCTGGGAGAGTTGGGGGTGTTCAGCCTGGAGAAGAGGAGGCTGCGGGCAGAGCTGAGTGCGGCCGCTCAGGGCTTCAAGGGGGCCCAGAGGAAAGGGGGGGACAAGCTTTTTAGCAGGGCCAGCTGGGACAGGACAAGGGGGGATGGCTTTAAACTGAAGCAGGGGAGGTTTAGACTGGATCTAAGGTAGAAATTCTTTACAGTGAGGGTGGTGAAAGCCTGGCAGGGGTTGCCCAGAGAGGGGGTGGAGGCCCCATCCCTGGGACCATTCCAGGCCAGGTTGGACGGGGCTGTGAGCAACCTGATGTGGTTCAAGGTGTCCCTGCTCCTGCAGGGGGGTTGGACAAGATGACCTCTAGGGGTCCCTTCCAACCCAAAACATTCTATGATATTTTCCAACTCAGATGCTCAATGCATGGATAAACTACTAACATATTGCCTGGGAATTGGAGAAAATTCATCGAGGCCACGGCTTGTAAGAAGACACACAGGCTCTTCCCAAACTCCTTCCCACCAACACACAACCAAACCTGACCAACACACCCCAGCCTACAGCAACAGAGAAAACCAAAGCCTCTAATGCAATAAAACCCCTCATTTTTGAGCCTCTGGCTCAAACACTGGAGCAGCTTCTGGTTTTTCCCTGACCTCACAAGCCCGATTTACAGCCCTGACACTAAATAAGCATCGCTCAGCCCAGCCATACAACCCTGCTCTCATTCCCAGGCCTTCAAGTAAATCAGGGAGCTGAAAAACACCCTCCTGGGTATATTGGGGGTCCAGGTTGCTTGGCAGCAATAAGGACTCTCTACCCAAAGGCACCATTGACAGTAGAGGAGAGCAAGAACCCACAGGAGAAACTTAAGTCACCACCTGGGCATACCCAGAAGAGCTGGTCCCCACTTCCTGAGTGCCTCAACTAAAACCAAGGAAATTTGCCTTTTCCCCCTTAAAAAAGCACAGGTGGTCACATTGAGCAGAGCCCAGTGATTTGGCCATTAAATGGTCTCATGCACGCCCAGGCCTTCAGGGCTGTGTTTTCCTCTACAGGGTCTCGAGGAAGCAGTATATTTCCCAGAGGTGACGCACAACCCCGTGGACTCTAGCTACGGAGTAAATTCATTTATGTCCCTGTAATAACGCAGCTCCACCTTAGCAGTCCCCTCTACCCAAAAGTCTCCCAGGCGTGAGACCTAGAAGCAGAAATACCACTTTCACAGCTTAAAAAAAAAAAAAAAAAAGAAATCTTTTTAGGTCTTTTCCACCTTCTGGAGCTGAGCTTCATGTCTTGGATGTGGTGATGATGATGAGAACTCAGCTGTAAGGATGGACGGAAAGCAGGGAAAAACAGATCTGAACTGGGTTATTTAACCTTATGGAGCTTTGGCACAAAGTTAGAACCACGCAATGGCCAAAATCAACCCATCCCTGACTATTCTCCCCCAAAACCATGTTTCTTAGGTGGATTTAAGAGCTTTTATGCCTCAGATCATTGCAAGACATAAGCGTTAAAAAGCCCATTGCCTCCCACTACAGAATCCTCCCAGCTTCAGCTCCCACTTGTAGCCACACCAGATCCTTTGAGGAGCACCTAAAGCCACCCCAAGCCAGTACGACTAAGAGGGGAAAAAGCCAGTCCCTTCGCTATGTTGTCCTAAAGAGCCAAAAGAGCCAAGCTTCCGTCCAAGCAGCACAGAAAATAACCTCAACCTTCTGCAACTGCAGCATTAAACACCCTGCTCAGCCACCCCAGGGAGAGAAAAGTCATCATCTCATGGTAGAAAACGACCCTGGCTGCAAGCAGGACAGATATATTTTGGTACAAGTTGCAAATGTGAAATGCTTATAAACCAAATAAGCCAGACTTGACTCACAGACCCAAAATCTCTGCGTGCCACGGACCTGTAGGTGTTCCTGGCCACCACCTTGTCTCAAGATCATAACCTTGGTGTGATGCTGTTCTGCCAACATTGTCATTTCTCTCGACATGGGCTGTTAAAAGCCAGCGCAGAGCCAGGCGACGCCAGCTCCCACCAGCTCCTCTTTGCATCAAGCAGCAGCAGGATCCGCTCGTTTGATATCCTGGCGAGAGAAAGGACTCGCAGCCCGAAATGCGTCATAACATCTGCGTGCGCGAGAGCAGAAAGAAAAATAAGTCAGGGGAAATAAGAGAATCTCTGTTGGCCAGAGAAAGAGAGAAAATTTATTCCACCTCCAAAAAAATGTTGCTCTTGCTGGTGGTCAAGCAGAGCAGTAAAAAAAAAAAAAGCAAGCACAGTAAAGGATCATCTCCCTTTTCAGTGCCTTTTAACTCCTCTTTAGTGCTGCTCACACCAGCTTGGGAGCCCCCAAAATAAATGGGAAGCTCTGAGGGGACACCAAAAGGCACATTTGTGGGTATCCAAACCCCAGAGAAATGACTGCCTTGGGCCACCACCGCACACGTCCTCGGGAGAGCAGAGAGCACGCGAATCCGGACGCCCAGCATCCACGCACCGAGCGCAGGTTAACAGCCAACTCCAATTTCTCAACGGTAAATGCATACTTTAATTTTTCATTTATTTTTTTAATCCCTCGCTTGCTGCTTCCTTAGATGTGTCAGTCATGCCACAAGATATTTCCAGGCCAAGTGTGAGGAAATTTGGGCTGAATAGCTTATGGCTAAAAATAATCAAATTCCCCTGAAAGCCACCTTCCTGCAGCCTCTGTCCTGCACTGGCTCCAGGGAGGGAAAAGCCCCCCCAGATTGCCGCCCTGTTTGTTATTTTAAATCTATTTTTCAGCAGCAACAAGTTTAATTCAGCTGCTTGCTAGCAGAAGGTCTCCGAAGGGCACCGGTTCCTACTGCAGATTGAAGTTCATGCAGGAGAGAAGCGCTGGGTCCCCGTTCTGATTCTGCAGGGGGGGCTCACACAGGTTGCAGAGAGCCTGTGCCAGGGGATAATGCAGGAGCAATGAAATTGGGGGGGGGCAGGGGAAAGTAATATTTACCCTATGGACGCCAGCCCTGCTGCCCCCAAACCTTTGCACCTTCCCCAGGTAGGGCGTAGATGGAACTGCAAGAGCTGGAGTCACCTTCCAGCCTTCCTCCTCCCATTAAATAGCACCCCAATCTGATTTTCAGCCTCAAAAAAAAAATATTAAACTACATTTAATTTTTTCAAGGCTTCCCCCCCCCTTATGCCCCAAAACAACTGCACCAGCTGCTTTAGCAGTAGCTTCACCGCTCTGTATCCTGGCGGCGGTCGGCGATGCTCACCGTATTGACGCAAGCACAGACCTCATGCAGCTGGTAAAGCACAGCCTAAATAACTGGCAGACAGAGCTACAAACCCATTTACTATCCAAGGCAGAAAAGCCAAACACAAATGAGTCGCCCCAGCAGCCTTTCCACCAGTGTTCCCCATTGCAGCCCAGCAGGGATCGACAGCACCCCCACCAAGCGCCACCCATGGGGGCTTTTGAATACGAAAAGCATTGAAGGTTTTATAAATCCTTATTTCTTGCATAAACCAAGAGACATCAAACCCTGCTAAGCCTCTGGACAAAGACACCAAACATATGTTTGACCATATTGCCAGAGATTAAATCCCCAATAAGAAGAAAAGTGGGTTCTAGATAGAAAATTTAGCACTAAATAGAGGTTTATCCGTGGGGGAATGCAATCAAAGGTAGCCAGGGCAAGTATATTAAGCGAGTTAATTGCTATTAACGACCAACCGGATGAAAACGCCGGCTACGAAGATAAATTGGAGCTGCAAGTCATCTATGTCAGGGCTAATCAAACCTTGCCAGATAAAACACAGCCACCAAGCTCAGCACTGCGCAGCTGCAAGGGCGGCTCTGTGGATGAGATGCCCAGCATGACAAAAACCACCCCTCTTTTCCAAAAGAAAAATAAGGATTGGCATTAATTCTAGAGTCCCTGCCGAATCCTGAACGGGTGCTGGATCAGGTGGTCCCACAGTCTTTTCCCTTTTCCGTGATATTTTGCCCTAAATGCATTTTTTTCCCAGCACCGATCTCAGCTTGAACTCATTGCACAAATGACTCAACATGCAGGAAAACCAGCAGCAATGGGGAGGAACCCAATTAAAAATAAATCAATCAACAAATGCCCACACAATCACATACAAAGGAAATAAAAGGCAGTTTTGGCCAAGGACAGAGCAGCTCTGCTGGCCCAAAACCCCAGTGCAGCATCCAGGGATCCAAATATCGATGCAAAATCCCCCACCTGCGCTTCCTCAGAAGTCAAAATTTAAGTGGAAAACATAAAATAATGACTGCGTCTGCCTACAAACCAACCCCTAACCCCCCCCCCACCGCTGCCTCCCTCCTCCAGCCATTTCCACCTCCCCTTCGATCCTTACCCATCCCAGTAGCCTTTCCCAGGCTCAAAAACCCATGGAAATAATTAAGGTCTTTTCTATCTCTTGCCTTCAGGAGCTTTATCCATCCTGACAGTTGTTGGAGCTGCTCATGATACAATTATCTAATCAAGCCCTTCCTCCGGCAGCGCACACCGAGGGAGAGGAGGCAAAGCCCACACGCTCCTGGGGTGGTGTCAAGGTGCTGGCAGGTCCCCTTTGCCATCGCCCTGCCCCAGTGCACAAGGGTTTGGTCTTGTTTTTGGTTTTTTTTTTTCTCCTTTTTACCTTTCCCCCGCCTCAGAACAGCAAATTCATGTCTTAAAGCCACTTTTCTTCCATCCATCCTGGCCACAGGCTTCCACCAAAGACAGAGTCTCATCTCCTCGACTCATTACAACCCTAAAAGGTGCAAGGTGGAAAATGCAAACTCACCTCCAGGTACCTCTGCTGTCCCCCACCCCGCAGCCAGGATCTCCAAGGACAGCGTCTCGGCACCACTTCCCTTCGGAATAAAAGCAGCACCTTCTCTTTTCAAAGCATGGCACATCAAAGCACAACCCGCCGGGAAATAACAGCACTTGTCCGACAACACCCAGCACATTCCAAGTTTGGCAATTTCTCAGACGCCCTTAGGAAATACTTTTAAAGGAGGGAATCCCAAGCTTTGGTTGCACCAGTCAACTATTTATAACCCTGGGGTTTTGGCATTCCCCAAAAAACCCAATCACGACGCAGGAAGCTGTCATTAACCCAGGAATTTTCTATGGGAATTCAGGGCCGGCCAGCAGTGAGCAAACCCGGGCTGGCTTAATGCCCAACACATTTCTACTCATCCCAAGCAGTGGTTGCTATGCTCAAACCATTTGCTGGAATTCTAGGAATTGAGTGGCAAATTGTTCAGGGAAGACATGCATGGAGCCAGAGATTTGCATGGAGAGCAGATGCCAAAATCCACCCCCCCCCAATTATCCCTAAATTTCCCTTGCAGCAAGGCCAGGAGACTCCGCACCCTCCCACCAGCCCTTTCCCTTCCACCCCTGCAGCATCACAGCAATGCGTCAAGGTGAGGCACATCCCCTAACGGGCTTTTAATTACTTGGGAACAAACTATCTTCAAGCATACGCTTGCAAACGCATGAGTCAACGCACACCAACCCCCCACCCCCCAAAAAAAAACAAAAAACAACCCAGAGGAGGTAAAAAGAGAGGCAACCCCAGCAAGATGTATTCGGGTTTAAATTGCTTAGAGCAATCATCCAATTTAGCCGACTTAATTTCATTTGCGCACAGCCTAGAGAGCGGGGCTGTTTGCGTTACGGATAATCTCCGCTCTTCATTTCGAGCACTTTTGGCAGCCATTGCCGGGTGGAAATAAAGCCATCATTTAATAAATAAAAGGCCAACACTTGGAAACGCACGGCACTCTCGCCGTAACGAAGAGTTATAGCGAGCAGAGGAGCAGCGGAGGCGCGCGGCTGTTTCTTTGTGCGCTCCAAGCCAACAGCCAAAGGGGCTGAAGCCAAACCCCGCAGGTTTTTTTTCTTCCATCGGCGCTGAAAGCAGGAGTTGGCAAAAGGAGGTGACCTCCGGATAAAACCAGCATCGTTAGGGAGAAGGAGCTTGCACCACGTTCCGCGTTTGCTCTCATTAAGTTTTCCTCCCCAGGGCTGTTGTTCCTCTGCCTCAGCGATGGGTTAAAACAGCTGCCAAGTGACCCTGGAGCTCCTTTTCCTAGAAATTAAGAGCAGCTTTGCTAAAGCTGTAGCAATTCCCCCAAAATCCCAAAGATCACCTTCCCCACCAACACGTTCTCCAACACGCCCCGGGCATTTGGTATAGGGAAAGCATCAATAAACCCATCCCCAACCCGGGATTGCATTGCCGCGACCACAGAACCTGAGATTTCTTTTTAAGTTAAAAAAAAGAATTTTCATCTTCTCTTTGGTCTCTGGTGCTGCCACACACCGGCACAGAAGTTGCGGCCGGCGATGCTTCGAGCTTTTCAGAAGGACCCGACACCTTCCTATCAAGAGAGCCCTCATGAGAGGGGAAAAAAAAAAAAAAAAAAAGCAATTAAAAGCTTCTCAAAAGCAGAGATTTAAATCTGCATCCACCTCCAGCGAGAGCACCTGAACCTTCAGGCTCCTGCATTTTGCAGCTTTGGTTGAGAGGCTGCTTCCAGGAATAGGGGCTTTTTTTTTTTTTTTTTAATTTTATTTCCCCCCAAGCCTCTCCAAGTTATTGAATTCATCAAGATAACAACAGCCAAGGTGAGATCAGGTCCCCAAAGTTCCCATCTCAAAGATGCCCACAGCTTGCAAGAGGGGAGTGGGGGGGGAAGGAAAAGGATTTGCAGAGATGTTGCTCCTTTACAGAGAATCACAGAATCATTTAGGTTGGAAAAGACCTTCAAGATCCCCAAGCCCAACCGCCCCCTCCCCCTGCCATCCCACCCCCAAACCCTGGCCCTCAGCACCGCCTCTGCCCGGCTGTTAAATCCCCCCAGGGGTGGGGACTCGACCCCTTCCCTGGGCAGCCCATTCCAGCCCCTGACAGCCCTTTCTGTGAAGAAGTGGGAATAGGGGCCAGCAAATAAATAAGAATTATCCCATCATGCATTTCTTCTTCTTCCCTTAATTCTACCAACTCTTCCCTACGAGGCGGCTGGCTAATTTTCCATAAAAAAAATGTGCCCCAGCAGCCTGATATACCCAAACAAGCCCCATTTTAACCAGATTTGTTCCTTCAGGTGGCTCTGTGCCAAGGGGGTGAGGTCAGCCTTGCCTTAGACCCAGCCTGGGATCACTTAGGTTAAGCGCAGCTTAATCAGGTGCCAAACACAACAAGAAGCCAGCGGGCTGCTTAGTGTGCTTTAAGTCCCCAAACCACTGCAAGTTTGGCACTCGGAGCACACTATTGTAACCTCCCCAAAAGCCTTTTCTCAGCAGGCAACGGCAAAGCCCCACCAACAGCAGCACCTCATGCACCCCAAATCCCCCCCATCCATGGCCATCGTGCGCTTATTTGGCCGTTTGCATGCAACTTCGTTCTCCGAAAGCATTCCCTCCCGGCTCTCAGCACAAAATAGGAAATAATTGGGGCGGGCAGCACGGAGACAACGGCACACGTGGCTCTGGATGCCAGAAACAAGCAGCTGTAGAGCATCAGGAGCAGACCTGTCCCCCCTAGCTACCGAGCGCTGCTTTGTACCTTTAATTAAATTGCAGCAAATGTTGGTACGAGCCGCATACCTTCTTCCTTAATTAATTCATTTACTCCACCAGACCCCTCTGCCTTCAGAGCATCACCTCAATTCTCTTCCGCCTTCCAAGAAGTGATTTTGAGAAGAAAAAAAAAAAAAAGAAAGAAAACCCCCACAATTTAATTTCCAGTAGCAAAAGGCCACTTGATTTTCCTCCTCGAGACATGTTTCTGCCCTGCAGTGGTTCCTCACCTTTTCATATCGCCAATCCAAGCCCCAATTCCTCTCTCCCCATCAGCCGCTGTCAAGAATTATTCCTGTTTTCCTCTTTTATTGACTTTGGAGCTGTAACAGAAGAGCTTCCATACTCAAACCGATTGCTCACCTCTCATTCGATTTGGCCAACACATCCCTAGCTGTGCTTATACAACCTCAACCAAATTTCAGGCTGGAGTTATTTACAGCCATCAGCACAAATCGCATTTTGGGAGGGGGAAAAAAAAAAAAAAAAAGAAGGGAACAACCACAGCTAAAATAGATTAACCCCTTTTTTTTGGAAGCAGCGAGAGACCAAGATGCAGTTTAGCTCATGCTAAAACACTTTGGGGCAAGTTTTCTTTACGATTTTATCCACTTAAGGCTCGGCTGGGGCGCAGGGCTTTCCAATCCACACATACCTTTTGCTACAAGCCCGCTCCAAATTCCTGATAGCACAGGGCTACACCTCCAGCCCCGTCGTCTTTGCAGTCAGAGGCTCCGTAACACAAACCCAGCCGAAGCTCTACTCTTCCTTGAGCCCTAGCATCTCTTTTGAGGATGTTGAGCCTTAATTTCAGGACAGCATCCTTCCCACCCACAGCCTCCGATCCCCTGTTGCCTCCCATACCAAGGACGTGCACAGCAAACATCTCTGCATTAAAACCCTCACTTGATCTCCTGGAAGATTGTTTCCCAGCAGCTTCAGTACTTCCACCGTGAAATAACGGTGAGAAATCCCAGCCATGCATGCAAGCTGGAGACAAAATACACGCAGGCGATGGATCTGCCAAGGAAGAAGGGCTTTTTGCAGTTATTTTTGGGGCTGAACACCACCAGCTAATTAAACCACAAAAAAAAAAAAAAAAAGCAGCCATTAAAACAAGAGTCAGTGGTTTGCATACAAAAAGGCCATGAGAAAGAGTTGTATTCCTCCGCTAAAAGCATCTCTTGCTGCTTTTATTTGCACAGCTCGATCTCTCCAGCCCCTGGGGTCAGAAGGTGGAAGTTTGGTATGGAAATTGCCTTCCACAAGGCAGCATCTCTCTCTCGCGGGTCCTCTGGCAAAAGCCGATCTGAATCTCACTTAATATTGCATCCTTGCAACGAGGATGAATTAAGAGGTTCGGGGAATTGAAAATAGTTTAATTAGCTCCTGCTTGGGCTAGGGCCCAGCTCATTAATTCATTGACAGCTAGGGAAAGCCAGCAGAGTGGCTTTCACTGGAGGAGATGATCATTTGTAACCACAAATAGGAAGGACATCACAGCCGTCATTTTTTTTTTTTTTCTACGTGGCAAGCAATAACTGAAGCTGCAAGAGAGGCTTGCAAAACAAATTCCTCTGCAACCATCACCTGGCTCAAGTTTGCCAGGGCTCAGCAGCCCCAGGCACAAAGGATCAATACAATTTACAACCCCACTATTAAATTCTCCCAATTTACAAGAGCCATCAGTGGGAAGCTACCAGCGAGCCACGAAACTCGCATCTAATGATTTTTTTTATTTAGCATTTGCAAGCGTTTGCACTCAGCTGACGTCCTTGTGCCATCCCCAGCTCCATGGCAAAAGCCTTTTTTCTCCCCAACTTTCCTCTCCCCATGCAAACTTCCAGCCTCTGGCTGAGCCCTTCATCCCTGCGACCGGCTCCACAGCTTTGCAGGCAGGCTTCCTGCTAAAACACATTAAGGTTGGAAAATACCTCCAAGATCATCAAGTCCAACCGTCAACCCAACACCCCTATGCCTACTAAACCATGTCCTGAAGCACCACCTTTACACGTTCTTTGAACACCTCCCCTCCAGAGACTCCACCACCTCTCTGGGCAGCCTCTGCCAATGCTTGACCACTCTTCCAGTAGAGAAATTTTTTCCTAATATCCAATCCAAACCTCCCCTGATGCAGCTTGAGGCCATTTCCTCTTGTCCTACTGCTTGTTACTTGGGAGAAGAGACCAACACACACCTCACTACAACCTCCAAATTTCCTCCCATTTCCCATCCCGGAAGCAACCTTTGGGTGTCACGATGGAGCTAGCGGGTAGCTTAGTTGCAAAGTTGGAAAATCCAATGGGATAGCGTTAATTTTCCCAGCCCCAATAGCATGAGGATGCTCAAACAGGGACCCAGAGCAGTAGGGAACTGCCACCCCTGGAAATGCCCAAAGCCACTGAGAACATAGACCTGAGCAAGCTCATCTGAGCAGCCCAGCTTTGAGACCTCCAGAGCCTTTCCCACCCAAATGGTTTGCACTCACAAGGGGGAGCTGGCCACAGTCAATCACATCGTCATTCAGCCCATCCATCTAACGATGTATATCTGAATGGGTCCTTGAAGGCCCCTTATTTGAGGTTGGCCTCAGCATGAAAACCTGGGTGGAATGGGAGGAAGAGGTGAGAAAACACAGGGGTTTAAGTCATCCCAAAAGCCTGCAGTTCTCAGCTTCCAGATGCAAAACAGAGCGCAACCAGAATCCAATACCATTGGAAAACATCCAAGAGGAAGACAACTACATAGAGCCCAGAGAAGATTTTGGGGGGGAGAAAGAGAAAACACACCTCCCCTAGGATTGAAACACACCTCCAAGCCAGGTCTGCCCCAGGGTGCCCACAGCCAGCTTTTCCACGCTTTGCTTTACCACCATCGACCCCTTGCAAAGCCAAGAGCGTTGCTAGGACACCTGCACCAGGCTTCAGCCATGTGGGGCTAAAGATGGGTCAAAAAATAGCAGGAGGCTCCAAAAAAGGAGGGACAAATTAAGGAGCAAGCGGCTGGGGAGAAATATAAACCTGCCTGGAGGAGCCCAGCACTCAGGGCAACGCAAACACCAGCTGCCCTTCTCCTGTCCATTGGGAATTGCTCTATCTGGGGCAAAAGACCGAGGAGGAAGCTGGCCAGTCCCTGCACGCTTGGGCAACTGCCAAAGCAGCACTGGCTCCACCTTCCTCACCCCTTAAACCCACGCACAGGCTATTGTTGATCCCATTTACCTTCTCCCCCCCATTAAGCAGTGTCACCAGCTAACAGAGAGGCAAGGGGCAACCCTTCCCTCTCCTGGTCCTTTGGATTCCTCTCTGTAGCTCACCAGTAAGAGGCAACGCTGCCACTTCCATAGCAAACTGCCTCTCCATCAGCTCTTCTTGCAAGAGGTCATGGCAGGTCCAGGCTCATCCCCCTCCCAACGACTGTTGGGCAGTTAGGCTTAAACAAATAAGCCAGGACCTTTGAGGCAGGGCAGGTAGCAGCTACGCCTGGGTGGGGGCTAAATGCTTTACCTCCGAAATCCTTCAGGCAGTCTAAGCCCTGCGGACCCCCAAACTGCTGCACTGCCAGCTCTGAAGTTCAAAGCAGAGACATTTTGCCCAGGGCAGGGGAAAAGGCTTTTGAAGAGCACGAAGACAGGTTATCCACCCACGCAGCCAAAGCATTTGCTTAGGTTGGGCAGGCCAAGTCTAAAATAATAAAGCTAAGCCTAGATTTGAGCCTTCTTCCACCCAACATGGAGAATAAAGCAAGCAAATGAGGGGATGGAGAAGAGTGAACCCCACAATGAACCCCAGCATCTTTTGGGGTGGTAGGAAGCTAAATTGAAAAGAAATTTCAGCAGGAACCACTTTGGGCCAAGTCAAGTGTTTCTGGTGAAAACCTGTATTTAAAGTGAATGGCAAAACGAACACGAGCCGGATTAAAACAGCAAATAATTGCCTGAAGCCAGGAGAGGGCTGCTCCACAGCCTGGGCCCAGGCAGATGGTATTTCAGCGCTCACAGCCAGGCACTGAATCAAACCCATCGCTAAAAGTTTGGGATGGCGCCTCCAGGAAACTGCTGTCAGCCCCTCCCACATCAGCATTTCCCTTCCCCTGCTTATCCTGGTGTCACATATTGCATAGCAGCAAACAAACCCCCGAATTTTATTTTGCTAGTGTGGGTTTTGCCTTTTTTTTTTTTTTCCCCATGCATAATCCCAGTTATTTTCTCCTCTCCCACTCCAAAACTGAGGACTCCTCCAGCAGCTCATTGCCGCTACAGGAAGCTTCAGAGTCACAGCAGTATCGGTGGGTTGACTTAATTATAAGGCAAGATTTTAAAACCTCGTCCCAAGTCACTTAACCTGGGGTAGATCTCAGGCTCCTGGCTGTGTTTTCTTACCACATTCACAACCCGCTGGCCATTCCCCCATGGCTACATCGATTCAAGCTGTGAGTTTGGTGGCTATACAAATCTCTAGCACCATTCCCAGGGTTTCACCAGTCAATACCTACAGCCTCAGGGCTCCACAGTGATGCTGAACTGCCAAAAAAAAAAAAAAAAAAAACAAACAAACAACCAAACCCACTTTATCCTCCCTCTTGTCTTGCTTCTACAGCCCAGAGCCACTGCGGTCACACAAGGACCCTATTGCAACAAGGGCCCTGCAATGCAAGAGTTTCAGGAATTTTTTAGCTCACATATGGACTTAAATCCATACTGAAGAGCTCCCTTGGTCTAGGGAGCTCCCAAAGTCCACACCAGCGTACAGCAAACAGGCAGCACTCCCTTATTCACCAACTTATGGGCAATTGCCACCACATAACTCAGCTCTCGCTGGGACAGGAGGTCACTTATGGAGCAGACAATCAACCAGAACATCCTCAGAAACCTAATTTCTAAGGAAAGCATTTAACAAACTCCTTCCACACGGTCAGAAAATTTAAAAAACAAAACCCAAACCTGCTTTAAAGAGATTCACAAAGGCTTCATAGCACCACAGCACAGCCCTAACCCAGATCTTCAACACCCTACGCATGGTGCAGGCTTCCTCCCCAGGGAAGCAAATCCCATCTCGTGCCTCTCCCCCCAAGGAAGCTTCACCCACCTCCTGCTAAAAATACACAGAGCAAACTTACTTTACACAAAGCAAAGACACCACAGAAGCTCCATCCACCCCACTTTTGAGTCTCCAAAGCACAAGAACCTACAGCACAAAGGTGCCTGGGAGTTGAAAGAGCACTCTCTAATGAACAAACCACCCCAACCTGGGCAACACCAACCACCTGCAAAACACAACCCCCATGCCCAAAGCAGAGCTCAGCTGCACTCAGTTTAAAGCTGAGGCAACAGCACGGGGGAAAGTGGGGAGCTTGGAAAAAGCTGCACTTGTGCAACCCATCTTGCAGGAGGCAGCTTGTTTCCGGGGCTTTCCGACTGTATGATTCCCAAATGAATCATGAGGAGCAGCTTGGCAAAGCGAGTTATTTCTGCTGATGGATGGCTAAGCATCCCAGCACCGCTCGGCGCTGTGGAAAATGGCTTGCGCGGCTCCTCCCCGGCTCTTTGGTGTGCAAAGGGGGCAAGGACAAGCTGCTTCCCTACTCTGCTTGAGGGCAGATGTTCCCTTCTGGATCCAGCTGGTTTAGGAAGAGACATTATTGCCTTGCCGGGTGCAAGCCGCTGTCCCCCACGGGTGCCATACCCCAAATTTAAAGCACAGCTTGATCCACCTGCACGTTATTTTACCCAAGCGAGAAGCCATGCAAACACCTCTGCCGGCAGCTGGCGAGGGATATTTGCTGTTTAGGACCTGCAGCCACGTTTTGGGGAGGTGGCAAATCTTGAACCTGTTCTTGGATGTTGCTCCTGCAATGAGGAGATGGGGTCCAACCCCCAGGCCAGGGTGGATGGGGGAGATGAAACCTCAGAAGCTGGAAAAACACCGTTTCTGATGGTTCCCTGAAGCATGAGGCCAGTTTTTCCTCCCAGACAACCAGGCTTCGTATGCGTTTGATGTTACGCCGGCCTCGGGGACTCTGCTGGGAAACCTCGAGCGTAAGAGGTTCCTGTCCTTCTGGAAAACACAACAGGAAAAGGCAAGGCTTTCTCCAGTGCCAGTTACAAAGCCTTTCTCTGCACTCTGAAAGGGCTGACGATGTACACGGAGGTCTATGAGCATCCCCAGGGAAAGGAAGGAGGGGGCTCGTCGGGACAGCCCACCGCTCATGCCCAGGAAAGCGCTGGCATCTTCACATCGACCCCCAAGCATTAATTGGTTATCAAAAGCTTGCAATAATCTGTTTGGGTTTGCCGAGCAATAAATACATCTGCTCTCCCTCGTGCAGGTTTCCGTCCTAGGATTGATTTTTTTTTTAAAATTTATTTTTTATTTTTGATGCAATCTCTTCCAAAAGAAAGAAAACGTATCCTTTGGGTGAAACTGCATCCCAGCCCACCCAACGCTCAGCGGCCTGCGCGCGCCGATCCACACGTGCCCCTTCCAGAGCCTGCTTTGGTGGAGACATCAGGCTGCATTTCAATTCCTTGCGCAGCAGCAGTGCAGGGAAAAAAAAAAACAAAACCACAAACCAGCCGGTTCTTTTCAACAGGAGCGTGAAAAGGCATTGCCCTCTTCTTCATTGCCCTCTTCTCTGTAACGGGGAAACTGAGGCAGGAGGCAGGGATGTGAGCTCTCTCAGCCCTGCAGTGGTCCTTGGGGTGATGCTACCAGCTCAGAGCGATTTAGGGATGGAGGGAGTGGGAGAAGGGTTGCTGGGGTGGGCGGAGATGGCTGCTAACCTTGTCCCCACCTGCCAGGGTGTCCCCTCCTTTGGGGTTCGCCTTTTGCCAAATTTATAGCAATGCCCCAAAACAGCCTGGCAGGGCCAGGGGGAATTAGAAACGCCAGCCCCAGCCCCGGCAGGCTGCTCGCCCATTCCTCCTCTTGCATTTTTAGGCAATGCTGCCATCGAGTGGTCCAGGAGCATCCGGATGTGGGAAGAGCGCTCAGCCACCGGCCTGGACCCCTCTGCAGTCACCCAGGCAGCCCCTGCTCCCAGGGCTGCTGGAAACGCTGAGGCCCTGGTCGAAATCTCTCTCCTCCTTCACCCATCCTCGCGGCAAAAAGCTCCGTCTCGCTTTCACAACTGAGCTGGTGGCGGGGACTGAGGATTTGCAGCCCCTCCGGCTTCCCTAAGGGCTTGCTCCAGCCTCAGCACCGAGCATCCTCCCTCCACGACGCTCAGCTGTGCAACGCAAATCCAAATTTCTCCCAGTTTTCGAGGAGCCACAGCTTTACCCGGGCATGGTTCCTCCGGCTCAACGCTCCTCTTCCACCGATTTGGGAGGCTGCGTGCCGAGAAGGCGATTTAGGAGCATCCTTTAGTGAACCGGAGGGACGCGCTCCACTTGCCAAGGTGATTTTCCTCTTTGTTGGTGCATCCCACGGGAAAACCAGCTCTCCGGGCAGGCAGCACCACCGTTGTTATTTTTTTTGCCCACGCTTGGCATTAACACAACACCGGAGGAGTAAGTTAAACTCACCCCTGTCTGGTGGATATTATAAACCCGGGCTGTGGGAAGGTGCGAATCTCTTTGCAGTTTAATTAGATTCCAGCAGCTTATTCACGGGAGAAAAGACTTTTTAGCGGAGAAGCTTTCGCCAGCCCAACAGGAGCTGTGTTTGCTTTAGGAGCGAAGGGGCACTAAACCAAAACGTCCTGTTTGCAGTGGTAGGAAGGCAGCGGCGGCGGAGCGGGAAGCCCTTTTCCTCCTTCGAGAAGTCAAACATTTGCTTTGTTCATCGGGGATGCAAAGCGCTCGCCGACCGCAACGTCGAGCCGTTTGGAGAAATCTCAATGGCTGTTAGATTGGAAGGATTTCTCATTTGTAATGTATAAATAAAATGCAATCTAGAAAATGTAGCGGCTCCACAACTGTTTGCAAACTCCTGGTGACTTTTTCGAGCGTGTTTGGCCCAGACGCCCGTCAGCCCCCCAAAAGGATGCAAAGCCCGGGAAGATTTTGAGGGCAAAGTGGTTGGAAAGGGGGTAAGGAGATGGGAAAATAGGGGGGTACGGGGAAAGCCGGGGGCTCCTGCCCGCTGGGGGGGGGGCAGCTTTGCCCCGCGGGGGGGGCTGCAGCTCCGGGCCCCAGCCGAGCCCCCCGGGCAGGGCGGAGAGGCCGGGGGGGGGTCGGGGGAGCCGGGGGGCCGGGCTCTCGGTGCCGGCTCTGCCCACCGCTCCCTGGCACCGCCCGCGCCGCTGATAAAAGCCCCGATCGTGCCTCGCCCGCCGCAGCCGGCACCGGCTGCGCCCCGCGCCGGTCCCGACCCGGAGGGACCCGCACCCCGAACCGGCCGCACCCCGAACTGGAGGGACCCGCACCCCGAACCGGGGGGGAGCCGCATCCTGCTCCGGTCCTGAACCGGGAGAAACCGACACCCTGAATCGGCTGCACCCCGAACCGGGAGGGAGCCGCACCCTGAACCGGCTGCACCCTGAACCGGGAGGAACCTGCACCCTGAACTGGGAGGGACCCGCACCCTGAACCGGCAGCACCCCGAAGCGGGAGGGACCCGCATCTTGCTCTGATCCAGAACCGGGAGGGACCCGCATCCTGCTCCGGTCCTGAACCAGGAGGTACCTGCATCCCTCTCCGGTCCTGAGCCGGGAAGCACCCACATCCCACATCCTGCTCCAGTCCTGAGCTGGGAGGGATCCGCATCCTGCTCCAGTCCTGAACTGGAAGGCACCTGCATCCCGCATCTCTCTCCGGACCTGAGCCGGGAGGGATCCACATCCTGCTCCAGTCCTGATCCGGGAGGCACCCGCATCCCACATCATGCTCTGCTCCTGAACAGGGTGGGACCCGTATTCCGAACCGGCTGCGCCCTGAACAGGGAGGGACCCGCATCCTGCTCCGGTCACAAACTAGGAAGGACCCATATCCCGCTCCAGTCCTGAATGGGGAGTGACCCGCATCCCAAACTGGCTGTGCCCTGAATCAGGAGGAATCTGCGCCCTGGTGCAGCTGCAGCTAAGCCCCGAAGGATCCATGCCCCAAACCAGCTGGGCATCCCAGTCTGGCTGTGCCTGAACTGGGAGGGACCTGCACCCCAAACCAGCCGTGCATCCCAGTCCAGCTGTGCCTGAACCTGCACCCCAAACCAGCGGTGTGCCTTGACATGGCTGGGCACCCTGCTCCAGCTGCACGCAGAGACGGGAGGGACCTGCACCCCAAATTCACCATGCACCCCAAACTGGCTGCACCCTGAACCAGGAGAGACCTATGCCCTGAACCTGATGTGCACCCCAAAATGGCCACACTCTGAACCAAGAGGGACCTGCACCCCAAACTAGCTGTGTGCCCCACACTTGTACCCTGATCCTGCTGCACCCTAAACCAGGAGGGACCCGCACCCCAAAGCACCAGGGTGCCTGGTCTGGCTGGCTCGTGGCACGATGGATAACGCTCTGCCGCTGGAAGCGGAGCTGGAGCACCAGCAGCTGCTCAACACCTCCCTGAACGAGTCCTTCTCAAACCAGTTTGTGCAGCCCCCGTGGCAAGTAGCCCTGTGGGCTGTCGCCTACGCCCTCATCGTGGTGGTGTCGGTGGTGGGGAACGTGGTGGTGATGTGGATCATCCTGGCGCACAAGAGGATGCGCACCGTCACCAACTACTTCTTGGTGAACCTGGCTTTTGCCGAAGCCTCCATGTCCGCCTTCAACACGGTGGTGAACTTCACCTACGCCATCCACAACGAGTGGTACTACGGGCTGCTCTACTGCAAGTTTCACAACTTCTTCCCCATCGCTGCCGTCTTCGCCAGCATCTACTCCATGACGGCCATCGCCTTGGACAGGTGAGCTCTGAGCGTGAAACCCCAAACCCTCCCTGGCTCCCAGATCCGCCTCCACCTGGGTGCTGTGCTCAGCTCTCTCTGATCACGGGAGAACACTGAGAAATAAAGCTCGTTTTGGTAAAAGAGGGTCAGAAGTGATCCCTCTCCCCGCCCTGATTGCAGGTGGCTTTGGGAATCCTTTGTCAGCTCTGCGAAAGGAGCTCGAGAAAAGGTTTTGTAGCCCGCGTGCGTGTCGGTAGCCTGTCTTGGGTGAGCATTTATAGAATCGCTGTCCTCTCCCTTCCCAGTTACTCTGCAGAGCCGTCCATCCCTTTCCCAACCTCCTCATTTAAAAACCAACTTGATATTTAGCACAAAATGGTATCACCTTATGACATAAAATACATGCCGGTGTCAGACGTGTCTCCGCTGCGCTGCAGGAGCTGGTTCACGTTGCTTGATCGGGGTTGGGAACCATCTAAGGAGCCTCGGAGAGAAGCTCCAGCTCGGGAAAAGCATCTTGACTCGGCGAGCATGTTGTCGCGTTGCGTGGTGGCGTGTCCCCTCCAAGCAAACCCACCTTGATTTTATTCATGGGCGTTAAGGGCGAGAGGTGTGTGCCAGGGATTTCTCTCGTTTGGCTGCAGCCAGCACAGCTTAGGTGGGATTTTTTTTCACTGTTTGGTTTCTGCCGGCGCTGCCTGATGGCGGGGGACCACTGGCAGAGCGAGATCCCACTTGCGTTTTGCCACGATCTAAAGTTCAGCAAGTGCTCGGTGGGGTGCGATGGCACAGGGGGACGCTGCCTTTTTCACCGCAGAGGGATGCGCCGGGGTCAAGGGACACAAAATAGCCACGCACCTCCAGCGCACAGCTCCCCTCTCTTCTCTCCCCTTCCAAGAAATCTTTTATTTGATGGGCATTTTCACACCAGCGCTAGAGATGAATCGAGGCTCTCAGACTGCTTTGCAATTCCCTCTTGAGTAGCGGCGTTTGGAGCGCAACAGATTTTTCCAACGCAACATATTTCCCAAAGACAGCTCGGCTCTGCAACACCTCATTTTGGTCCTTCTTCCCAGGGAGTAAAAGACATTTTGGCTGGGGATACAGGCGAAGGGGAGGGAGGAGATTTGCGCTGCCGTATGCCAGCACATTTTGAGCTGGTGTCTAAGTGCTGCACAAACTGGCACGGCTATTTCCCGACGAGAAATTATAGCGCTGCCACAACTCACACACTGACAGCTTGGGAAATGGAGCTTGAGACGGATGATGCTCTCTAGCCATTAAAAACAGGCTCAGGTTTTGGTTTTGCTCTGGAGTGGTTACAAGACCCTCTCCCCAGAATAAATCGGATGTAGCTAAGTTCTCATACCGGAGATGCGAGGAGAATTAAGGCAATAATAAATAAAAAGAGGAATACTATGAGTGTGGCTCTGTTCCTACCCGATGGCGTTGCTGGCTCTGTTTCAGGAGCATCTGCATTTCGAGGATATTGGGGATCAGCCAGCAAAGCCCCTTTCAGGTTAGGATGAATTAGAGAAATTATTATTTTTGAATAGTTCAGGTTTTTAGCCTTCGTTCCACACCCTACAATAACCAGAAAAGCAAATCTGCCAGGGGAAGCTGGAAGAATACATGTGAAATGGGGAGCAAAGGCAGGTCTGGGAGCCTAGGGCTGAATTTTTTTTTGGGGGGGGGGGGGGGGAAATTGGTATTTCCAGTGTGCTGCTTGCATCTGCAAACCCTTAGTGGAGGCTTGGTTTTCCCGTGGCTGGGCTGCAAAACCCATGCGTGCAGGCTGGGCTCGCCCACCAAGAAGGACCCAAAAGAAGCCGCAGCCTCAGCGTGCAACCCCCTCCTGCACAGGGCTACCTGCTGCATTTCTTGGCCCCAAATTTCCAGCGAGGTGGGAAATTGGGAACGTGAAGGCAGCAAAGCCCATCCTCTGCCCCTCCAGGCAAAACAGCACGCAACATCATCTCCAAGAGCTGGAAAATTGCTTGTTTTCCTGTGTCTGAGACCTGACAATAGTAACTTAAATGCATGAAATGCAGGAACTTTTCCCAGGAAGCCAAAAGGGAAGAATTTGTCCTGATAAGCAGCAAAAAGCTGTGTGGGAACAAGGAAAGCAAGTACCTATATTCGGAGCAGCAGAGGCAGGTAGGCTCAGCAAAATGGGTTCTATTCGTAGCCAGGACGTATCTGAAATCAAACACGACTGCAGTTGTGATTGTCACCAAAAATTAGGAAAGCAGAATTGAACGCGCCTCGTGTTCCCGAAGTGTATTAAGCCATCTATCAGAGCGGTTGGATACGGAGTCTGAGGGCTCGGAGGAGCGTCAGTCTGCAGATTGCTCCCCTAAATCATCTCTGCTGGTGCTTTCTGCAAGCAATTTCCAGAACATCCTCACCGGAGGATACGAAACTGCCTTGGAAAGGCTCGGCACAGCCATAACAGAGTTGTTGAGAGGACAAGCGAGGAAGGGGGGTTGAGTCTCCCAATGGGTTTGGGGGGTTTTTTGCAGAGCCTGCCATGGATTTGTGCAAGGAAAAGAAAAAGCTTTTGCTTGAAGCAAGACCATCTGCATCTTTCACCAGGACTGATTTCAGCCTGGGCACAACCGCTCTGAAAAAAATAAAAACAAGTGTTATTTTGAACCCTGCAACAATAGGAGGAAATTCAGGAGTCAAGGCTGGTAAAGTCTGCTCAGGAAAAGCCATGATGCTGCTTCTCAGCATCCTGCAGAAGTGGGGGCCAAACAGCTTGCTTTGGCTCTATCGAATTTGCCACGTCCTTCATTTTCAGGCATATCAGTTCCAGAGCACATCACATACCGCTTTCCGGCTTCAGATTCTCCTTGTGAATTGTCTTGAGAGACAGAAAATCCTGTTTTTTTCTAGTCTTACAGGAAAAATGAGAGGTCAGCAGTACCCGTGGTGAGCCCAAGCAAATTTGCAGCCACCCTTAGAATAAAAAACCCAAACTCTGGACATCCCTAAGTTGCAATGCCTACGGCACATGGGATGGAGCATCATTAGATAAACCATTGGTATTTTCTCTCTCCTTGGGACCTGGGTTCCTTTCTGAGCACCACCACTTGCCCGCACTGTTAGCAAACTTCAGATGGAGGAATGAGTTTCCATGATGATGGACAACTGGGAACGCAGCTGAAGGTGAAGAACCCGGATTATTTGCAGAATCAAAAAAAAAAAATCCAATCATCCCTGATCTCAAAACTTGACATGAGCTAAACTGAAAACACTGCAGACTGAAAAATCCCGAGGAGCAGGCGGAGTGCCCTGCCGTGAACTCAGGGTGAAGACAGACTGAGCAGCACTTGGGCTATTTAATACCAAATTATTTCCCTTTTTCTGCAGAGAGTCCTCCACTCCAAAGCACCTATAAAAGTCCCACAAACGGTGCGACTAACCTGCAACTCCTACACCAACTTGATGCTTTTGCTCATTAAAAGAGCCCCCTCTCTGACCTCCACCAGCACCAACACTGCCA
Source organism: Butorides virescens (assembly GCA_017310255.1). Classification (NCBI taxonomy): domain Eukaryota; kingdom Metazoa; phylum Chordata; class Aves; order Pelecaniformes; family Ardeidae; genus Butorides; species Butorides virescens. Next base: position 36,043 of record JADKXX010009736.1, on the reverse strand, counting down.
GACCAACACGCAGCGTTGGGCAATGCAACCGGGATCTTCTTTATGTTCCCTTTTTTATTTCCAGATGGGATATTTCCAATTTATATTAGGTGTCTTAAGATCCATGGATTTGCCAGCAGGAGCTGCAAAAGAAACTTTAAATCATGTGAGCCTTCATTTACCACCGCAGTTCCTAAAATGGCTAGTCTGCAGCCGAGACCTGTCAATATTTCCCCAACCCCATATTATTTGCAGCAGAAAAACTGGCTCAGAAAATTATTTACTGCTTGCGAGCTTGAACTCCCAGGTTGGATGAACTAGCTGAATATCAGGAATATATTCACCAGCTCAGCGACCCTGAGCCTTCCCTGAGACGTGATTACTGCAGAAAGAAACCCTCCGGAGAGGACAAATTACATCAGCGCACCGACAGATTAATTAGTCGTTTACACCCTAATATAGCACCAGGGTTTAGGGGTTTTTTTAATTTTGACTTAATGGACTTCTGGGGTTTACAGAGCAGGACTTTGATCTGCGCCCGGCGCTGTGTAATCTTGCTCTGCTGGGATGTAATTTGGAAGATGGAAGAGCAAGGGAAAGGAGCCTGGGTTTAGGGCCAGCAGCCCCTGCGCCATCCACCCTGCGGCATTACCTGCGCACCAGCTAGCGATAACCAAAGCAGCTTTTTGCATTCCTGAAAACTCAAGCATCACCAAAGACAGCAAAAACCTGACGAAGCTGCTGGATACCCAGCACGGAGCTGGCTCAAAGTGTTGATCTCCCAGCTGGGGTTCGAAAGCAGGGGGACGGGGATGGACAAGGGAACGCCTTCGTACGGGGTCGCTCACCAAGGCTGCTTGATGCCCCTGCTCCCAGCAGCAGTCTCTGATCTGATGGGCATTAACCAGAATTAATTCCCCCCAATACCCACTAGATAAGAATTCAGCCTGTCAAAAAATAAATTACAGCTTTTCCCCCCCTCCTTTCCTTTGGAAAGAAGAAGGGGCTTGAAATTCCCCCGGCAATCAGTACAGAACTAAGAGGAATTAGTGACAGTTTGGTGGCTGGGAGACGCGGGACACTCAGATTTTCAGCAGGCTTTTGGGGTGATCATGGTGCTTAGCTGCAAGTTGGGCGCTGCCACAAGCTACCGCAGGAGTTGGAGGGCTTCTGGTGAGATATTTGGGTTATCCAATGGCTTTCTTCATTTATTCCTTAATTTATTCTTAATTCCTCGGTGGGAACCACCCGTGCACTAAGAGCGCCAGGTCTCATGGGTCACCAGCCCTGGGTTTTGTGTGGTTTTGGTTCTCCCCCTTCACTCTCCAGCTATAAATCAGTGCCAGGACTAATTGGTTGCTAAAGTCCCATAGGTGCCTTGAATAACAGCGGGGCTGAGTTGTGCTTTGGGTCCTCCCCTCCCATCCCTCCCCCGCGCTGTTGGGAAACCCGATGAATGCAGGAGGGAGCTCTGTGCCTCCTTAACAGCCTGCTGCAATTAACGGCGGTTTGATCCCGTTCCGCCTGCATTTGGCTTTTAAACCCGAGCGTGCCCGTGGGGTTTGCAACGCAAGAGGAGCTGTGCAGGAAGGCAGGGGAGTTTGCAAAGCTGCCGGCCTAACTCAGGTCGCTGTTTGGTGATGGGTAACACCTCCTTTTCGGTTGTGCCCAAAGGCAACACCAAACTGCTTTCAAAAAAGAAAGATGCTGTGCCATATCAGCGCTCCGGGGAAATGCTGGTGAGAAACCTGCAGCCTCCTGCTTGACGAAGATGCTTTGCTGAGCGTTGAGCATCACTCCGGTCTCGGGGCAGGAGCGCGCTGCCCGTCCCTCGGTTTGGACGATCGCTGGTTTATGCCAAAGCAATAAATAGGAGGAAGCAGCTGCTTGCGGTGCCTTCGTCCCCGGCGCTGTGTTTCAAGCCCGCAGGGTTCAGCTAGCCTCCTCGGCTGTCATCCAGACACGAGGTGTTTGGGGCCAGCACGACAAGGCCACGTTTTGCTATGCAAACCTGTTGGAGGGACGGTGTTGTTGCATCCACGCTGCTGCGACGCAATCCTCGCGGAAAGCAGAAAGGCAGGGTTTTCTCTGCAGAGAGGCTTTGTATTTCTTGGGTAGGAAGGACCCGGAGCTGTGCTGGAAGTGTTTGACCCACCTCAATCCAGGGCATCTGCTCCGATTTGGTTGCAAGCTCCCATGGGACTGACTCTGCGCTAAACCCCTCTTTGCTCAGGACGGGAAATCATTGTGCAATAAAACACACGGCAGAAACTCTGCGTCCTCTTCGTTACTCATCTCTTATCTGTTGTATCCTTATTACTTAATGAAGCAGATAAGGAAACTCTGGGATGAAAGACGCTTCATAAATTTTTGCTATTATATTAATCTCATCTCCATGAGGGTGGAAACAATTGTGCAACGTCAGTTATCCAGGCAGACTCCAGATTTCCAGATGCAATTAATAGATGGCTACACTGCCTCGAATGCAATATCTATTTAATAACCGATACGCTCAGAGCTACCCTGGTACGACGTTGTACTCAAATGCTATTGTATCGTCATGGTAACACACCCCCCCCAAACCACATATAAAAATATTTAAACAACAGCAAATGGCATTACCAACGTCATCAAATTGCATCTGGTGTAAAGTTGTGTGTTTTAGTGCGAAGTCCGCTAAATACGGTGGATTTAAAACATTAAATGCGGTGGGAAAAGTGCAAGGAAAATGCAGCTGCATGGGCATTGGGTCTCTCCTGCAAGGAGCTGGGACGACCCTGAGCGTGCAAAACTTAACGATGGTTTGCACTTGAGCACGGTGCTGCCACCTGAAAGGAGAACAACTGCAAATCATTTTATTTTAAGGAACAGGTATCATTTAAGTCTTCCCAACCCAACATCTTCTGCAGGCAAATAGCCCCGTTCCCAGTGCTACCCCCATGCCCGGGGAACAAAACCTTTCCCTAACACAGGAAATCTGCCCTTAAATCCGCAACCAAGAGCCCATTCCCTATGAAGAGTTAGGACCTGAAGACCCCATGGTGGTTTGTCACCCGCCGCAGCGGCGAAGGCTGGATGCTCCCGTAGGGATGTTTCTCTTCCTCACCTCCCACGAACGACCATCCCTAGCAAACTGCAACCCCCGATTTTTTTTATGGACGGGAAAACCTCCCTCTTGAACAGCAGAGGAGAAAAAAATAAATCTCTCTAATAGGACACAGCATCTTAGGGAGATGGGCAGAGTGGGGCCACAGAGGCACTTTGCGAGGAGAAATATGAGCTAATAAACTCATTAACTTTGCTTTCCAAAGCCCGCTTCTCACCAGCGCGGCCAGGACCTGCGTCGTCGAGCCAAGGAGGGCAGCAGCTTCCCAGCACTTAAGCTCTGATCGATGCCTTTTGTGCCCAGCGCTGCAAAACCAACGCACGGGGCCAAACGCCCGCCAGCACCTTGCAGACACCCCGGGGGCATTGCAGCTGCACCCCGTGCCTGCGCTCTGCATTTCCGTTTGAATGCAAACTTGTTTGTGTTAATAATAAAAAAATCAATAGACGGGCGAGCTTTTTTTTTTTTCTGAAAAAAATCACGATTTGACGCATCATTTTTCTTCCCTGCTAAGAAGTGATTGATGGAAGTTTGGCTGCAGCACTGACCCTCACCTGGGTGATCGAACCTACGTGGAGGGGAGAAGACAACCTGGAGGTACCCGGGGTACGGCTCCACAGCACGGGGCTGCTTTTCTCCTTCGCGTTTGCTTGCTGGGAAGGAAGATTTTCATAGAATCACAGAATGTTTTGGGTGGGAAGGGACCCCTAGAGGTCCCCCAGCCCAACCCCCCTGCAGGAGCAGGGACACCTTGAACCACATCAGGTTGCTCACAGCCCCGGCCAACCTGGCCTGGAATGGTCCCAGGGATGGGGCCTCCACCACCTCTCTGGGCAACCAAAACCCCGCTGTAGAAATGCACCACGGGAGAGGGTTTGGCTCAAAACTGAGCAGAATTGCAAGAAAGCAAACTGGCTTTTTGGGACCCGTATTCTGGAGGCAAAAAAAGACTCAGTGGTGGCCAAAAAAAAACCCCAAAAAGCAAAAATTCAAAGACAGGAATACACACAAATGTATGCGGTGGAGAAACATGGGAAGTCTGACTGGTCTGAGAGTTATTTGAGTGCGACAGACCCAGCACTGGAAGCAGGCAAAAGCAGCTCGTTTGCTCCCGGTACCGATGCTTTTCCACCCCAATAGAAGCAAGACGGCGGCTGTCATCTGAGCTAAGGCGGCCACAAACCATATTCTCTGCTCCTTACCCCTCCCCGGTTTGATTTTGCATCAAATGTTCTTGTCAAGGAGAGGGAGAAAAAAAAAAGAAGAAAAAAATGAAAACAACAAAAAAAAAGGAAGCAGTTATTAAAATGTTAGGACAATTTTCTGCTTGGTGATACAATTATCATATAATTATATATTTTACTATGAAATAATTGTCTAATTATTTTCAGGAAGTTTGTACATTTCCATCCATCTCCAGCATTTTTATGGTCTGTAATACCAGCTCCTCTAAGCAGCCCAGACCCTTTTTATTACATTTTTTTCTTCCCCGCCCTGTCCGGGAAAACTGTTATTATTCTCATTTTTAAGCCTGATGGGCAGCTGAACCCAGAGCATCCCCAAGGGAATATTTCAGAGGTCACTTGGGATCGATGGTTTGGGAATTGCTGCTGAAAAATACGATTTGGGGCCAGTTTTCCCCAAAGCGCCACTAACTTGCTCCCTCCTGCCTCCCTGACCACATCCTTGCAACGCCAGTGTGGTCGGATGAATTTTGCCGTCTCCTTTCCACCAGGAGACAGCGTTGCAGACAAGGCAATGGCAGTTGGAAAGGTCTCCAGGCGACGCCGCTGGGGTTTAAGTTCATCATTACGGCAATTATTTGGGCATTTTATCAACCACGAGGGCTTCTGCAGCTGCAAAGTGCTTTAAACCCATGAGGAAAGTCCTCGAAAATGCACTAGCAGAAACAAGGTCGGGGATGTAAAAGCATTTCTGGCGGGTTGCAATCAAGTGCTGGCTTTGCTTTCCAGAGGTCTCAGCCTCCGAAGTTTCTCCAAGCAAGTATTTCAACAGAAGTGGCCCAACTTTTGTGGAAATCCCTTGTTTTCCATAGTTTGCATGCTTGAGCTCGAACCATCGGGTTGAGCATCAGCAGCAAACCTGGGCGCACAGGTTTCTTTCTGCTTGGGAGCATAAGTCCAGGGTAACCTGCTCCAAACCCCATGATAAAGCCCACCCAAACCTCATCCAGCACAGCAAACCCACTAACAAGGGGCTCAGACAACACCAGGCATTTGAAGGATGAGGAAGAGGAAGGAGACAAGTCCTTGCGAGGCCCGGGAAGCTGCTTGCAAGTATGGTAAGGAAGAAACGAGAAACATGGATGCAGAAACCAGATCCAGATCTCGATGCATCACCACCCGCTGTGCCAGAGCAGCACTAACACCCATTGCCTTGGCTCTTTCTAAACAGCTTCTATTTCAAGTACCAAACAGATTTTCGAGGGATAATTATCAGGTGGATGAGGTGGATTTTCAGCTGCACAAAGCTGATAAGGTTTGGTACCCCGGGGCAGAGAAAGAGCTGACGGCAGAACCTCCTGCATATTTATATATTAATTCCTATGTCTTTGGCCCTGCAAGCGGCTGCCCAGAAATGCAACACAGGGAGTATTTGCCATCTAGGAAATAATTAAAAGAAAATACTGACCATCCTCCAAAAGAAGGGATGAAGGGAGAAATGGAGGAGGCTGCAAACGCCTCAGGCAATAACACATGCAGAGCGATGCAATGCTTTGCCTCTTCCCGAAGCTTGACGTGGAGCAGGGGAGAAATAAATAAAAAAAATTGTGACGTTTTCACTTAATCCTTACAGCGCTGCTGGCTGCTGCCAGCTTTGCAAAACCAGATTTGTGGAAGGATAAATTCAATCCACCTCGTCACCACTGGAGCTTTCCTCACCTATGATGACTGATGTTCAAGGGAAGGAGCCGGGCAGGTATAAGAGGCAGACATAGGTGATCTGAGGATCACCCATCCCATGCCGGTCCAGCACTCTTATTTTGGTTCTCCTCCTGTAACACTCGGCACGGTGAGCTACCGTAGAGAGATGATTTTGCGCGGGTGCAAAACTACTGGGTGCTGCCAGGCTTTGTACAAATCGGTCTTTGCAGAAGCAGCCGGTTGCTGGTTGCATTAGCGAAGCTGTTTTTCAGCTAAAAATCAATAAGTGTCTCAAATCTCGAGGGTAAGATGCGGCAAGAGAATCAGAGCATTGGCCGGGGAATCCTCCATAAAGGGATTATTTGATGCTGTTTGCGTTGTGTGGAGCGAGGGGCTGTCAGGATGAATTAAAGGGGTGTCAAAAGTACAACCCCCATGTAAGGGAGACCTAAAACAGCCCCAAAAGCTGCAACATTGAGGCTTTCCAGCCTTAATTTCTCTTTTTCTTACCTTACAGGTACATGGCCATCATCCACCCGCTGCAACCCCGACTCTCGGCCACCGCCACCAAGGTGGTGATCGGTGTCATCTGGCTCCTGGCTTTCCTGCTGGCTTTCCCCCAGGGTTACTACTCGGTGACAGCGGAGCTGCCGGGCCGGCTGGTGTGTCTGGTGGAGTGGCCGGAGCACAACACCAAGGTGTACGCAAAAACGTGAGTTGAACTTTTCCAGCAGTGGGGACAAGTCACCGTACAGAAAAAAAAAAAAAAAACGCATACAAAAAAAAAAGCAGCGAGGAAGGATGGGAATGGCTCAGAGCTCTTTGGGATGGGGAAATCCTCCCCCAACCCTAGCGAGGGCCAGCGCTACGTAGTTAACTGTAGCAAATCTCCATCCGTATCATCTCAGGCCACATTAAAGTTATTTAAGGTGAGTTTAGTGCTGCTCATGGTCCAAACATTGTCCCATTCTGCGCCATGCTGCCTGCCCTTCTTGGATGCTCATCCTTGAGGGAAACTCACGTAAAACTGCTAAGATGCAACATTTTGGCTGTGGGGATGGGGCCTGCATTGCCCCCAGGGGCTTATTCAAACACACAGGTATGGCTCTGGTTTTTGCAGCACCTTTCCTGCAACCTATCTCTCTAAAGGATTCCTGGGGCAAGAGTTATTCCTGAAAGAGGTAAATAGGGTTTTACTGGGGTTATCTTAGCCAGGCAATAACAGAAAAAAATAATAGTTTGGGATTTACCGCGTCGAAATGCCCCAAAGTTCACTCGAAAGCTTAAAATCAAGCTACAAAAAGGGGCAGTGCGGCATCAGCTCAGGCTGGGAGGCAAACGCTGGGCTGGGAGGCCTCAGCAGGAATCTCCTTCCTTCCCGTTAAGGTGCCAGCTAATTAAATCTGGCATTTCCAAAGGGTTCGGGCAACCCCGCTGGTCTGCCAGCACAGCGATCTTCCATGGTTTGCTCTTTGAAGTCCGGGAGTCATGCAGCGAGTTAAATGTCATGTGTTAAGGAAAAAAGAGGGGGGAAAAAGAAAGGCGATTGTGATCTCCAGTCCCATGGAGCAACAAATTAGGGCTGTGAAATTGTGCTGGAGCCAAAGCAGGGGACACACACGCACAGGGAGGTGTTTAAAGTCAACCTGAGCCTGGTGAAGGTCTCTCTGCAAGACAAATAAGACGAGTTTGCCAGTCAGCAGCAAGCGGCGAGTTCCAGAGAGCTGGACAGTATCATTTATTATCATCTTATTTATTTGCAGTGCAAGGCAGGTATGGAAAGAACTAAGCTGGGGCTGGCCCAGATGATCTCCAGAGGTGTTTTCCAGCCTTAATTATTCTGGGCTATTGTCATAAATACAGCCAACGCGAAGAAATGCCGCTAGCTTAGACAGCCCACGTGGCTGGGATGGGGCTGAGCCCCCCCGGACCAAAGCAGCAACCGGCACAAGCTCGGGGCCTGGCTTTGACAGATCATTTACCGTTCAGCCGTACGCTGGGGCCGTCGCTTTTTCAAATAGCTAATTCAAGAGAAAAATGCCACCATTAACCTATGAATGATTTGCCGCTGGACGCCGGGCGCCGCTTCAAAGCCTGAGCATCCCGTCCTCTTCGGCGAGCCAGGGGCTCTGCAGACAGATGAGGGCAGCCAGGATAGCTGGGAAAGCAGATGCTAAGCAAAAGCTTTTTAAATAGCCAAACCCTAAATATTTGGTGGGGATTGAAAACAACTCGCGGCTCAGCAGTGTCTCTCCAAACCACGTGAGCTCTCTTGCACAGCGCAGAGCCCGGCAGAACCCGAGATGTTATTTTACTGCCCCAAAATAACTTTGCAGGGACAGGTGGTTGGGTCACTGTCAAACACCCTCGCCGCTCGCATGGCCTTGGTGCAGTTATTTAAGGAAGGCGCCGGTGGCAGCTGCCTTGTTTGCAATGCCATGATGAAAAATAATATTATTTTTTCAGTGCATAGTGAAAATAGGGGACGTCTCCCAACACAGGGGGGGTCTTTTCTCTTGGCAAATGCAGCCCAGAAAGCACAACGCAGAGGGTATCACAGACCAGGATGTGCACAGGAGGTTTTTTCAGGGGGAACATGTGCCCGTTCTCAGCCCACTCATATGGGGGGAAGCGGACAAAGACGGCGCAGGCGAGATGCATCTGCAACAGGAGCTGGCAATTCACCTCGATTCGATTCGGCGGCTGCTCGCCGCTGTTAACCACCGATTCCCTCTCCCGCTTTTGGTTTCGAAATAGATGTCTGATCTATTCCAATTTCATTAGCTGCCATTTCAGTTTGCTAAGGGAAGGGGGAAAGCCGCTCCACGAGGAGATAACAGCCCACAGCAACTATCTGGGCTTTGCAAGGCAAAAGGAGATGGCAGCCCCCTCCTCCAACATCACCATACAGCTCCTACAGGCCTTATACAAGACCCTAAATCCCCACACCAAAGACCTTTAAATTACAAAAGTCAGGCTTCTCCAAGCGCTCCAATCCTGCAGTTCTTGTAGGCAGACTAACATACGGATGACTTCACATGGAGATTGGTTTTCAGCACCCAGTGTCCAAAAAACCATGTCCCAGGGCTCTTTGGAAATCTCTGTCCTTACCATGCCCAAGGCGGCTCTGAAAATAAGGGTCGATCTTGCTTATGTTATCTAACAGCTCCTCTGGGGCATTTCTGCATTGCTCTCAGCTGTTTGCAGCTGGTTTTAAGGCCCTGTATTACACAGGAACCACAACGAAATCTTCATCGCGGAGCCACAGAGACGCCTCTTTAATTAGCAAAATAGAAAACAGCCCTACAAAATCCAGCTCAAATGCGATTAGCGCTGGGCGAAGAGGAGGCCAAATGAAATTGCAGGTACAAAACAAGGAGGGGATGGCGTGGCAGCACAGGTCCGGGGCCAACCCCATTCCCTGCGGGAGTTGCACCAGGCACAAGCCTGACCCATTTGTTACACTTTGGAGATATTACTCAATCAAAGCTCCTGGGAGGATGAGGGAGTGCAAGAGCAGAGCATGGCTACAGGGCCTGAACTGCCTTGAACCGATGCAGCACCTTGCATTCGAGCCGGGCACGCATCCCGAAAATGCAGGCAAAGATCCTAAAGCTGTCGGAATAAAATTACCTCCAGACCTGGTGGCACGCGTGGTGCTTTGCAAGCCGGCACTGTGCAAGCCAGCCGCGTTTCGGCACCGCTATTGCTCATCTTTCTGCAGGGAAGAGAGAGGTTTTTGCAAGCTACGATGGTAGGAAGGAACCCGCAAGGTCAAACCCTCTGTCCTCATCCTGTTTGTTAAAAACAGCATTATTTTTTTCCTTTTTAAACCAACTGCTGTTTAACACAAATCCTTCACTGAACCCACTGCAATCCCAGCGGCTATCGCAACCTGCCACAGCTCCACTGGCTTCACGACAAAACTGTCTTAAGCCTGGGCTAACAGTTTAATCCAGACCCTCTCATTCACCTTTGGGTTTATTTATACTTGTTATAAACAGACACAAAGATCCTGCCCTTTCCATGAGCCTGGAAAACTGACCCAGATGCTGCATTCACAGAAAAGTTTATTTAAACCTCCACAACCGGGGTTTAGGCTGTGGTTTTGGGGACCGGGGTTATGCCTTGTGCCACCTGAGCCCAGCTAAACTGATGGCGGACCAGGATTCAGGCAAGCCGCATCCAAAACCCAATGTTTGCTCTGCAGGGAAAGCCTTTATTTCTTCAGCTTAATATTCCCATCCTTCATGTGTCAAAAAAAACACATTTGCTCCTGCGGGACTGCCAGATAAAAGGTGCAGTAAGAGCAAGCATTCACCTCTAGGATAATTTGGGGTGTAAATAGAGTAGAATCGAGAGCAGAGCCACTCCAGCTAAGACATCCTTGCCTTATGAAAGTCACACAAGTTCTTCGCTGGCCTCTACATCCCACCCCAGGAGGGTGCTACGATGCCAAAGGCTGGCAGCAGAGGCTTGGAAAAGGTTGTGGTGAAAACAGGGAATCCTTCCCCGGCCCGAGCTCTGCAGGCAGCATGTCTGCAGGAATTGTGCCAAATTCTCTCTGCCCCTGTGCAGCACTTGGCCTTCAAGCTCAGTTTGCAATAAAAAGACTGACTAGGTAAAGGACACGCACAACGACCATCATTTTTTCTAGGTATCACTTCTGCATGACCATCCTGATCTACTTCTTGCCGCTTCTGGTGATAGGATGTGCCTACACTGTGGTCGGCATCACCCTCTGGGCGAGCGAGATACCCGGCGACAACTCCGACCGCTACCACGAGCAGGTCTCGGCTAAGCGGAAGGTAAGGAGCTCCAAGCATGGTTGGAGCCATAATTCACACCCAAACCCAACTAACCACAGCCAAAAGTACTTCATTGGGAGTGGAAATAGGTCCAGACTTGTTGCATGGTTGTTGCTAATGGAGGAGAAAGTGTCCTCCAGATGTGTGTCCTCTATGAACGCGCATGGTTTAACCAAGATGTTGACCATGTGTTCCCAGTTGGAAAGGTCTGCAAGGCAAAGAGGTGGCCCCTTCTGGAGGGTGCCACCCCACCTGCGGGGTGTCCAACAGATGACTTTGCTTCCCTGCCCTCTCTTCTCCTCGCAGGTAGTGAAGATGATGATCATTGTGGTATGCACGTTCGCGCTGTGCTGGCTGCCCTACCACATCTACTTCACCCTGCAGTATTTCAACCCTGAGTGGTACCTGCAGAAGTTCATCCAGCAGGTCTACCTGGCTATCATGTGGCTGGCCATGAGCTCCACCATGTACAACCCCATCATCTACTGCTGCCTCAATGATAGGTAGGTTTCAAGTGACTTTTGGCAGCATCTTGGTGCAACCGGGAGGGGAGAAGGGAGAGATACAGAGGGGTCCGATGGAGGAGAGTAGAGAGGGAGAGTTTTTCCAGGATGGTTCTGTCCCATCTGCTTCCAGCAGGGACAATACAATACTCACCTAAATAAGTCTTTCCTAAAGCCCCTGTGGGATTTGAGAGAAGCTGTCAAAACAGTCCCAACTCCTATTTGGGATTTATCAGTGGTTTTTTCCTCCCCTTAGTGAAAATTAGCTTTTTTGTTGTTATTTAGCAGTGCTTAGCTCTGTCTTCCCACTCCTAGCGAGGTCCTTTTGCCACCTCCACATCCCTCACTGCTGCTTTTCCCCCCATCTCTTCTGTCCCTTCCCAGGTTTCGTGTGGGATTCAAACACGCATTTCGGTGGTGCCCGTTCGTCAGCGCCAGTGAGTATGAGGGCCTGGAAATGAAGTCAGCCAGGTACCTGCAGACACAGAGTAGCATGTATAAGGTCAGCCGGATAGAGACCACCGTGTCCTCGACAGTTGGCACGGCCGAAGAGGAGCTGGAGGAGAGCAGCAAGGCCAAGCGTCTCTCTGTAGACGTGACATCCAACAGCTCCTCCCGCAGCGACTCCAAAACTGTCTCCGAAAGCTTCAGCTTCTACTCCAACACGCTCAACTAAGCGGCTCCCCGGCTCCATCAGTGTCTCTCAAGGATGCTGCTACCCCTTTCCCTCACTGGGATGCTCCAGCACTCAACTGACCCAGCATCATCACCCTGATTTATGATGTGCCAGCTTTTTTCCCTGCTGTTTTACCTTCTCTTGCTGTGCCGCTCGCTCGACATCCTTGGGCGAGCCTGAGAGCAAAAGCTTAGGATTAGTTTCACGTGCTCCACCGTGGCTCATGTCCGAACACAAGGGAGGTTTGGCTGGCCTCCACCGTTCTCGCTGCCTGTCCGACCCACCACGTACCTGGCAGGTGGATAGGATGCAGAAATGGGACAGAGCTGGGGTTTTCTCCTAAACCATAAATACAACATTGGCAAGCGCTTCCTTGCTTTCTGCAAGGCAATGGGGATCTCCCAGTGCATCCCACCCCACAGGAAAATGAACCAGTCTTACACTTTCCTCCTCCCACCTTTAATTTCATTCTCCCTGTCACTCTTGGTTGAATATCCAGAGGGGTATTCAATTCAAAAAATCCAGAAAAAAAAATGCTGTTTTCAACTTCAGGAGCCTGTGCATCCCCAGGGCACCACTGGCCACTCAACGCTTCAACTCGGATCAGGCATTTCTGCACCGTCTCAGCTCATCTCCGGCACCCCCATCCCTCCACACGCTGGTCTTCTGTTGCCATGCCACAAAACATGTTGCTCGTCACAACAGGGCTCTCGAGAAGGATTTCTGAACTGAGCCAGACTTTGGTTGCTGTTACTCAACCATATGTGCCAAAAGCAATCACTGTGATTTCCTAAGAGGCCCAAGGTGATGGCTCCTGGATAGGTTTTGGAAGCCTGTGGAGGTCTGGAAAAGAAGAGACTGACCATACTGAAGTTTTTCACACCCTGGAATTGTCTAGAGCTGCACAGAAAGGGGCATAGTAGTATTCCGTCAGAAAAACAAAGTTTTGCCAGCAAGTTTTGAAGGGAGACAAGAATTTTACAGATATTTTTTACTCCGAGGAGGGTTGAAATGATTCATTTCCACTTCTGGATTTTGTTTTAATCAGGGAAACTTTTTTTCTTTTCATGCCCCTGTCTTTTGCATAAAACCTTAAGTTTATGATGTGTACCTGGATATATTTAATATCTTTCTCCTGTTACAATGGATAATTTTCACTGGGGCTGTTCCTACCGAGGGCTCCTTTGGTCAGCAAATGTATGAACATACACTCGAAAGGGAAAAAAAGTAAATAAAACGAGAAGTGGGCAAACTTGGCTTGTTGGGAACAAACCCACAAGTTTGGGGGCAGTTTGGGGACAGTTGTATCAACTTTTGGTGTAGAAATCAGGCTCCGAAAATGGATTCATTGCAAGATAGAAACACCATAGAGATGCACGACAGATTTGCACAAGGCAAAGAAACGGCTCATTCATTTTCAAGCAGCCAAACATCAGACCCCACTGAGCACACAGCAGTTTCTGGAAGTAAAGCAGAGATGACTTTCAGAGCTTTTCAACTATTCAGCCTCCAAACTGGGTGTTGGAAGATCCAGTCATTAATAAATCCCCAGCCACAATGGTTCTTGGAGATAAAAATACACATATTTAAGCAATGACTCCAGCAGAAATCAAATGAATGGGCAAATAGATGGATCCAAGAGCAAAAAAACGGCTGCAAAACCAGATTGACAAGAATGATCATATTCATTTTTACCCCAAATCCTGCCAAGTGCCATCAGGGAGGAGCAGCTCTTCCAGCCACTTCCACGCTCTTCCCGACCGCTGTGACTAAGCAACGTTACAAACTGCCGTGTGCTTCATGCGCACGCTGGAATACACTATTTTTTTTTCCTGCCTAAACTTCCACTTCTCACCGTTCTCGCCGCCTTAAGACATATTCCCTTGCTGCTGCTTCCCACGACCCTGCAGCGTAGAGAAGGGGGAATGGTGTGAGCCTGCCTGGGGATTTGGTTTTTGTAAAAAACCACCAGCCCCAAGCAGCAACAATCGAAGGGACGGGCAATGCTGAGGGTTTTAACGCAAGGGTTGGACTAGGAAACTTCTCCCACCAACTTCACAGGAGCTGTGCTGCCAATACACAAGAAGGTGCTACAAACCAGAGCCAAATTCTGATTTCCTCCCAGCTGCCAACCCAAATTCAAAATTAAAATGAAACCAAATATCTCGAAATGGTCCTAAGAGCCGAGTGAGGTGAGCAGAGATCTGCTCCGTACACCCCACGCACAAGAGTGTGTCAGGTTGTGAGCCTACAGAAGTCAGCATTTAGGAAAAAAAATGAAAAAAATAAGATATATATATATGTGTGTGTGTGTGTATATATATATATGTGTGTATATATATAAAACCACGCTGCCCTTTTGTCCTCCATGTTTTATGCCCCAAGGATGCTGTGATCGTAAGATATGCAGAGAAACGACAACTGTCTTCTCACAAGCATGTTCAGCTTGAAACATGGGATAACCCCAAGGGCACGTGTGCAGACTTCAATTCAAGCTGACAGTTTACAGCCTGAAAGGCTTCTTGTGCATCTTGTAGAAAACTATCTCTGGAAATAAAGTGGGAAAAATTCCCACCTGTGACAAATGGTGCCAACGACCTGGACAAATGGAGCCAGCCTGGGATGCCCAAGCTGATGGGAACGTGTCAAGGGATCACTCAACAGATCCCAGAGACCAATGCAGGAAAATCAAAACGTTTTGTGGAAATGGGTACAATACACCCAAACCTGGGTTTTTGTATCCCCCCCTCCAAGTGCCAAGTTATTTTATCGGTGGAGGCAGGAACAGGGACAAGGGTCTTTTCACATTTAGGATCTAGGCTACCCCACAAGACATTTGGGTCGGGTCCATGTCCGTGCACATGACGTGCATCAGGCAACGTTAGGTGGTTTCACAAACCTCACGATGCTCCGAGGCCTAAAATAAGGTGTCCCTGGCCCAGCCTTGGGGATGGGACACCTGACCATATGGTGAGTCCGGTCTCTCTGCTATTTCCAGTTCTCCTTTCAAACAGGTCAGCTGTAATACAGAGGTTTTTTCTGGTTTATTAAGCCTGTCTCCCGGGTTTGCTTGCAGATCCCCGATTAGAAATTCAATTGCAAAGCGAGACAGTTTCTTTGTCTCTTTCCTGGCTCTCTGAAATGCAAAATAACAGCATCCAGAGAGAATCACTCAGCAGGTCTGCACACATCCCTTTGCCATCGCCTCCTTTGGAGGCACACAGCTAACTCCCACTATCATTAAGGGGAGATGTCTAAGCCCAATTACAAGGCACTCCAAGCCAAAACCACTATAGAAGGGAGCTCTGAAACCCAAATCCCAGCCTAAAGCCATCTCATTACCCCCAGGGGATTGATATAAACTCAGGTTTCCTTCCTGGCATTCAGAAATTGCTCTTCCTACCTAGCTCCCAGCAGGAGCATGGAGCAGCAAATCCTCCATACATACCTGGAGCTCTGCTCAATTGCTCCAAAATACAATATTTACACCCCGTTTCGCACGTAACTATTTATCACCCGCCAGCTCAAAACAAAAAACAGCAAAAGTCAAGCAAGACCCTGCTTGCCAGAAAAATTAGGCAGCTTTGCAAACATGGAAGTCAAAGCAAAGCAGGCCATACCGATCCCCACGGTTTGTACCGCTTGTTACGGGATTGTCGGTAGACACGCAACAGGCTGCCTGCCCACCACTTATCTTTATTATTATTTTCATTTTGCTGTCCCTCGAGGGCTGGCATCACTGCTTGGCCCAGCTGAGCACGCTGCATCTGCCAAGGGGTAGCAACTTGGGACAGAAGCAGAGTATCCACTATTTGCTGCCTACTTCCACGGGGCTGGCGGGGTTTTTGTTTTTAGCTTGCCGTGTCCTAGCCAGAGCCCTCCTGCGAGATCATACAATCAAAGTGCCCAGACCAAGAGCTCCTAGCTTTTGCTTACCATTAAAAAAATAATTTAAAAAAAAAAACAAACCGCCTCTCAGGCTTCAGGAGTCTGTTAATAACAATCTACTGAACACACCATCCTGCCCCAAAAAAACCCTGTCTCCAGCTGAATAATTAATACCGCACTTATAAAGCAAAGTTTAACATGCCAATAGCCCCTTTTCCTGTGGCATATCCACCCAAAATATCATCTCTGCTAGAAGCTAAATCACCCTCATCAGTTAAAACGCAGAAATCGCGGCACCCTGGGAAAGGGACAGTGAGTCCCAGGAGCAGCTGAGGCTGAGAGATGACTCTAGGGTGTCTCTGCCTTTAAACTTGCCATCCCAGACAAAAAGGCTCCTGATTCCACGCAATATGATACAGTCGGGGCCAGGAGGGGTGCACGGGGATGAGATGGGCTGCGACATACGTTTGGGGTTTGGTATTTGGTGTGGGGGGCAGCTGATAGGAGCTCCGCGTGAAGTTCTTCCCAATCGTAGCATCTCTACAGAGAAAAAGTCCGACCATCTTCCCCCAAAACGGTCTCTCTCTAATCGTTGGGTTTGTTCAAATGGATTTTCATAAATAAATGTTTCTTTTGTGAGATCATGTTGCAACCCATTAATGAGCCCGCAACGATGTGAGGTGGCAACTGTGGCTTGGTGGGAGCGGGAGGAGAAGCGGTGAAACACGGCAAAGTCAAAACTAGGTGAGAAGAGGGGTAAAAGGCAGCTGGTGGGTTTGGGGGGACCTTCGGTGTGAGGGGTCTGCTCTGAAATTTCAGAACTACAGCAAGAAAAAGCACAGCCCTCAAAACTCAGCCATCCACAAAGCTGGGACCGGCCGCGCGTCACCGATTCCCAAAGCACGAGAAAGGCTCGAATCGCTCCTTGAGCACGGGCAGGACTTACCAGCCGCTCGTTTCTCCATGTGGAGCCAACGCAGACGTGCGACTGGAGGATTGTTCATCACCGCTGGCATTTCCACCTATTCAACCGGCTGCGAGACAGAGCATTTCCCTCCATGAAGCAGCTAACACCCTTGGCTCTGCTTTCTGGAGTTTCAACTTCCCAATCCCCACCACTCCACTGGGGCAGGCAACGGGACAGCACAATCCTCAGCTTTCCAAGGCTTCACCACCCTGATGGGAGAGAAAGTGTGAACGTGAGGAGCAACCAGCCATGCTTCACCCCCCCAGAGCAAAGCCCCCAGCCCAGCCAGCCCTTGCAATCAGCTCCAGCTGGCTGTAATTTGCAGGTTTTAATTAGAGGAGCATTGCGGAGGCACAGCTGATTGGCATCGCTGCCAAAGGCCCTGTCCCATGTGCCTATTAAGCTCTTGTTATTTATTTTCATGGGTTATTTTATCATGCAAAAGGAATAGAAGGAATAAACAGTGTCACACATTGCTGCTGTGCCGTGTTGCGGTGCAGGCATCTGCTGTCAGCCAAGCTTCCCCGCGGTGGGAACCCGAGAGCAGATCCCATTCTACAGCAGGATTCAGCACTTCAGCTGCAAACGAGGGGTCATTTCATTTATGCAAACGAGGGGTCATTTCATTTATCAGCACCAATGCATCACCTTTCCCAGAAAGGTTCATACCTGTCCCTAAATGCACCTGCATGCACATGCATTAGATAAAAGCAATAAGAATATAAAAAAAAAATACTCATCAGCCACGGCAATCTGCTAATGGTACAGGGCAATCCAAATTTCTCGTGCCCCGGTTCATCGTGGTTTGCACATTTCTACCATCTGCAATCCAATATGAGAACCCCCAAAATCAAGAGCTACCTGGTGGGTTTGGGTCCAGGCTGTGGCTCTGGAAAGAGTTTAAGGTGGTTGTTTTACAAAGGAGGAGAGGGACAGGATAAAGGGATTATTCCCGGCATTTGCAGCCTGGTGAAGTACTGCAGAGCTCTTCTCTAACCATCAGCATCCTCCTTCCCTAGCTGAGGCCTTTGCCACTCGTTGCATGCCACAGCACCCTCACACAGCAAGTGAGACGCGTTTACCGAGTTGATACCGTGCCTGCAACCCCCCCCCCCCGGTGTCACTCACAGGGCAAAACCTGGATCTGCATCGGGTCAAGACACACCGGGCGAAAGCAGGACCGAGCACGCTAAAGGGGACGCCCGAAGAGCAGAGTTTTGGCATCACCTGGGCGGTTGTGTCTTTTTATAGCTGCTCTCCGCCATCACGGCAAGTTTTGCAGACTTCAGTGAAGCCATCAATCTGATTATCTGCTACAGCAAAGACACCAGTTCAACTTAATTAACATTTATGGATTCCACAGTGTTTTGCATAAATGTTTGCTTAATACACAAGTCAAAAATATCCCCAGAAAATGAAAATTAAAGACAGTTAATTGCTTACAAGCGATGCACCAGTGTGTGAACTGGGGTTTCCATAGCACCAAATGGTCTGTTGGAGCCTTATGACAAAGTTAGAGCTTAAAGAGAAACAATTTGAGTTAAAAGCATATAGAGGAAAGTGGATTCTTCATTCGACTTCATGAGCTCCCCACTTCAGTTTCTGTGCAGATCGCAGCAGATTTTGGTTTCCCTGCCGCAAACAGGGCTACTTGGTAGAGAATTACAGGCCACAGAGAAGCGGCGCCTGGTTGTTCAGATGAGCAATTACTTTTTATTACTGAACTAAATGAATTAAGCAGTAGCTAATGAAAGATTTGAGAACCCGCAGCAGCAATTCAAAAAATCAACCCAAACCGGTTGCAAGCGTGAAATGAGGATTAACTGCCCTTTTCATATTCTTGGTGCCAAGTAACCGCGTCGAAGGGACTCGCCTTCGCGTTGGCCAGATGCAAATACCTGAGGAAAGGACGGGAGCGGGCGAGAGCGATGATTGCTTCAATAGGGTGCTCAAGTGTGGCGACAAATCTAATGGGCTTGATTAAAAGGAATATATTCTTAATCTGAGCAATTTGATGGGCAGGGAAGCACGTCACAGAAGGGGTCTAGGGACTCCCGGTGTGACCTGTGCTTTCACTACACAAGATCAGGGTTTCATCCTAGAAGATATCCCAGGACGGAGATCCCAACCAGGATGAGCTTCCCATGGGCTGTGCCACAACGAACGCGCCCGCTCCTGTGCCGCGCTGATCCTGCTTTCCCCCTTCCCTTTTCCTAGAAGGAAGTTATAAATTCAGGCAATTACAAACCTCCCAACAAAAAATAATTTGGTTACAGAAGACCAAGGTGTCAAGAAGAAATACAAGCCCTTCCTGAAGCCGCAGTCATTCTTCATAGCAGCATTTCAGGCTCAGAAGAGCATTACCATGCAAAGCACCTCCAAAAACATTATTCCTCTTATCGCAAAGCAGATTGCGCCGTCCAGGTTGATTAAAAAGGTTTCAGGGAGGTAATGAGAGCAATTTTCAACGGAGGCGAAAGAAGAAAGAGGGGAAAGGAGGGTTGTTCTGAACCACTCTGCTTTCTGCAGATGCACGCAGCCATATCGCAACAGCAGATAATATCTGTATTGAGGGATGCGTAGCTGATTATTACAAGCTGTTCACCCTCCAAAAGCTTCTCTGATGCATGGCATAATCAAATGGCTGCGAATTTGCATTTAAATTGAGGAATTTAGGAATCCATACCCCAAAGAGGAGCGGGCCTCGTTGGGTGACACTTCTGGTGTCTCACAGCCTTCACAGAAGACGACAAAAATCACGTGTGATGTCAAACCACCCCACCAAAAGCCTGTCCTGCCGCCCCTCGCCAAGACATGCATCTCCGAAAGAGGCGATCAATACCCGTGTCCAAAGCGCGTTGCAGCAATAACCTCCAGAGATCAGAGACCCTGTGAGATGGGTTTGTGCTGAGTTTTTTGTCTTGCAGCATTACAACTTCTCCCTCCCAAACCCCCTCCCCGCGGTGTTCGACACCCGGACAACAGTGGCACACACTACCCACACGGGGATTTGATCAGCAGCACAAAAAAAAAAAAAAAAAGGGCCAAAAAACTGGCGGCAGAGGGATGCTGGGCACATCTCCTGGGACTTCTGAGTCATTCAGAATGCCCATGGGACAGAGCACACGGGGGGATGGAGACAGCATCCTCCAGAGCAGCTCTGGTCTGAGATGATCTCTCAAGATCTGTCAACAAAGTCCTCCCCGAGGACTTCACCCATGCTCCACACAAGCAGACAAGCGTGGCAAAGCAAACCATCCTGCATCGCAAACTGCCTTCCTCTCCTCCCCGCACAGGGCACCCACAGCACCCTCAAAGACCTCTGAAAACACCGGTCTGGTCGGCAGCCTGCACAAGGACTCAGAATCCTGCCCATTTCCCCTGGGATGTGGGGAATCGCCCAGTTTCCCCTCTGGGGTTCAGGTCCCGTGTGTACCCCAGTCCCACCTTCCTCTCCCCCGCGTAGATAAAGCCGCAGGAGCTCGGCTCTGCTGCAAGCCCCTCATTCACAAGCACCAACCTAGTTTGAAACGATCGTTCGAAGATCGAACTCAAACTTCGAAGAGTCCTAAATTACAGAATAAATTGAACTGAATTAACAAGCCGCTGACCCAGCCAGTCCATCTAGCATCTCTGCAGCAGGTTCCTGCAGTCGGAAACGATTGCTGGTGTAATTCCCGAGGGCTGCAGGCTGGCGGTTGTGTCCGCACCAGCCTGCCCATTTCTCTTCCCTTCGCTCATCAGGGAAAGTCACCAGGAACAACGCAAGACGCGTGGGCACAGCCAGACCAAAGCCGGGGAGAGGCACAACCTCATCTTGCTGCTGCCAGCCCCAGCAGCTCCAGAGGATTTACAGCTCATCACATCCCTCATCTGCTTTCAACCCTGCAATCTTATCTTTGATTGCTCCGTCGGGACCTTGAGGACTTCTCAGCTGGAAGTGTGAGCCCGCGCTACACCCATGCTACCGATGATTTGTACACCACTGCACTTGAGGAGTTATTTTTATATTTGATTTCATAGCCATTACCAGGTCTGTGAAATCCTGGATTTTTATAGTACAAGTGCTTTACCTGGCAATAAAACACAAGAAATGAGAGCACAAAAGTTCAGACCGTCACTGCTCATGGCAAATGAGTCAGTCGTCTGCAAAGGGGGAAGTCAGCGGGGCCATCCTGAGCTTGGAAGCCCTGTGGGATGGTCCTTCACACGCTGGCCTCCTCCAGGACCTTCCCGCTCAGAGCCACTAAGGGAGGGGAAAAAAAAAAAATCCAAGCTGTGTTAGTGCAACCCATCTTACAGCATTTTCAGATGTAGCGCTGAGCCAGGGTGCAGGAAGGCTGCTCAGCTTGGTAAGACCTTAGAAAAATCCAACCATTTACCTCTTCTGAGGTTTCAACCTCTTCCTTGTGCCCCGAGGTACGAGCATGACCACAAGTAGCTCTGCAGCAAATAACGAGCAAGGCTGAAAGCAGACAGCATGCTGCGGAATGGAAAAAATCAGACGGAGAGGCTGACCCTAGGGTGTCTGTCTGCAAAAAGGATCTGCACTGCAAACCAAAACCAAGCACCTTCCTAGTCACTGTCAGCAGCCGAGCAGGTATTAAATTGCCTTTTATTACTGAGATGAGCTACAGTTGTTTGCATAAGAATAGTACCAGTGGGTTAATAAAAGCGCCTGCTCCAGCACACGGAAATGACCAGATAATCTTTAGTTATTGAGGGGTGCGCCAGTTCATCAAGAGGAGACCCCGCCTGCATGGCATCTGCAGTCTCAGCCGCTGCAGCAGGGTCCCCGGACGCTCGGGGACGTGGGTGGATGCAGAAGTGCCCCTGACCCACGCAGAAACCAAACCTCCAGCAGCCCCATCGCCGCGGGCGAGCACCCACTAAGCCCAGCCCAGCTCTGATGCCCCAGTAACCCCAGAAGGCTGCGAGTTCAACATTCCCCGGCTCTGTTTTTAAGCCTTGCAGCTGGGGAAGATCCCCGTTGCTACGATACCCGTGTTGTGGGTCCAGAGCAGTCCCATCCCAGCCCGGGGCCCGCCGAGCAGCTCCGACAAGGTTTCAAGTCCATCGCGGCAGCTGCAACAGTCACAGAGGGCCGCTCCCCCCCTTCCTACTCTTCTCCTAAACTTCCCACTTCCCTCCAGCACTTCCCTGCAGCTAGGAGACATCCCCCGTGTTCGGTGTCACCCCAAAGCTTCCCACAGCCCTGGCACGGTGCAGGCAGGCAGGTGGAAAAGTACTGGGAGCAGAGCAGGCAGCAGTTGCTGCCTGGTGGGCGGAAAGCCAGCTTTCCCTCCTAAGTCATTCTTCCCAGCTCCCAAAGAAAACCTTAAACAAGCCTCGAGCATTCCTCCAAGAGCCAGAGAATCCCAACACATCTTCATCAAACCAGGGGATTTTCGGGTACACGTCCTCCAGCAAACACCCAGCAGCAGGTCTGAGCTGTAAATCAAGTTTCCCCAAAGTCCTGCCAATGATGTATTAGTTGGGGAACTGATCAAAGGGGGAGCAGCCATTTGTAAAAGTTCCTGCCACCAAATGATATATTCTTTTAATTTCCAGTTAAATACAGAGCAAGAATATTTCTGTCCTCGCCAGCATCACTAATGGCTGGGGATAATCAAATGCTCCACACATCGCTATTGCCACGGCAGGAGTAATTTATTTGGACATTAAAAACCTTCATAGTTCCTTCAGCCTCTTTCATTTCAGATGTATAGCTGGAGACGTTGATTTGTTTACAACAGCCATTAAAAGCTTCGTTATGAGGCTTTCGCTCAGAGAAAGACACATCGCAAAGCTCAACCTGGGTTTTACAGCCTCGCCATTTTAGTCTGGCCCAAATGGAGCAGCTGAGGGAAGGGGCCAGACCCCTTTGCTCAGACCCTGAGTTATTTGGGGATGAAAAAGCCCTACAGGGTTTTTCTCCCTCCCACAAGCCACTTAATCCCTTGTGGCTTTCAGAAGTACCCCGGGGCCTCCAGGGTGCTCAAGCTTTGCTTACAAGTAGACGCCAGTCTCCCCAACTTTATTCTTTTGCCATTTTTGGGGTGGCTGGAGTCAGTGCAGAAATGAGCCAATGGCACAACGATTCCTTGGCCGCTCTGTGTGGGGAGCAGGGGGACTGCTGCCAGGCTTGGCTCAGCCTTTCCTGATTGCTGCTCCTCAGGAATGTAGTTGAGATCCAAACACATCTTTTCCTCCTGCCCCATCCAGTGGTTCAGGATGGAAGAGCACTTTGCAGTCAGGAAGAAGTCGGATATCGAACTGCAGTACCTAAATCCCCCAAGAAGGATTGGGGCAGCTGCTGCTTCTCCCGCCTTGGGGGGACAATGGCTAGGAATGCTGGCCTGGTAGGGCTGGAAAAGCTCCTCATCAGGGTGGCAGCACTGGGAGAAGAAGCTGCTCTTCCCATCAGCTATGGGGTCAGGATGATGGATGCAGGCGCAAGTGCAGGCCATCTAACTTTCTGCTAACACTTCTGCAGCACAGGACATGCTACAAAAATAAAACATGGAGCTTTATTTCCCCCATCACACAGCCTTGCCTTAGGCACATAGCTCAGCCCTCAGTCCAGACTGCTCTCCATACAAAGGCAAGGAGCACATTTCCTCTGCCCACAGCCCAGGTGCTGTGCTGTAGGCAGCACTGCTGGAATCTATCGCACCAGGCCACGGCCCTGCTGGGAAAAGGAAACTTAAGGCACAACAGCTTTCCCCAGCAAACCTTCCTGCTAGTAAGCACAGGGAAACCAAAGCAATACAAATAACCTGGCCTTGTTCACTGAGAACTGTGGAGACAGGAAAAAAGCTGAGGTGGAGATAAGGGGGAGCCTTCCTTGTCTTCACAGGGTTCTGCACACAAACACAGGCTGCCTTAGGTCAGACCAAGAGCAGAAAGGATGGGCTTTAGGAAGCACTGTTGGCTCCTCACTTACCAGTCTCTCTGCCTCTGGCACCACAGTGAAAGCAAGAGCTGTGACCTGCTCCTGCTCTCCCTGGGCAGCCTTCATGGGCTGGGCTGGATGGGAGGATGCTGTGCTGGGCAGGATGGAGGGCTCTGGAGCTGAAGTCACCTGCTAACCCACCCACCGCACAGAGCTGAAGTCACCTGCTAGCCCACCGCACGGAGCTGACACCTCAGCTGCCGGGTGCTGCCCAGCCGGAGACTGTAAAGCCCACGGACCCCCCTGCCAACCCTGTAATGCACCCAGAAACCCACAAAGTGCTGCAGAAGAGACTTCAAGGCACACCGTGGGCTTACAGGACACACCACAAAAAACACCTGGAGGGCCATGGGGTCCACAGAAATAAATGCAGATGGCTCTGGGGACATTAAATAGTGCACAGAGAGGTTGAAGGGCAGCCAGAAGGCACTGGGAGGGGCCTGCAGACGGCCCTGGGGGCTCTTCCACACAGACTGGGGCTCTGAGGGACAAGAGGCGAAGCGAGGCCTCCGCAGTGGGGACACGGAGAAGCCAACGATCGTGGGGACCACTGAAACATATAAATATCTTAAGGGTGGGTGTCACGAGGACAGAGCCAGACTCTTCCCAGTGGTGCCCAGCACCAGGACAAGGGGCAATGGGCACAAACTGAAGCACAAGAGGTTCCAGTTGAACGGGAGGAAAAACTTGTTGAGTGTGAGGGTGCCTGAGCCCTGGCCCAGGCTGCCCAGGGGGGCTGTGGAGTCTCCTTCTCTGGAGATCTTCAACCCCCACCTGGCCGCTGTCCTGTGCCCCCTGCTCTGGGTGAGCCTGCTTGGGCAGGGGGGTGGCACTGGGGGAGCTCCCGAGGGCCCTGCCAACCCCTGCCAGTCTGGGATTCTGTGAAAGGCGGACAGCGGCCGGGGGGGCAGGGGGTGGTCTGTACCTAAGCAGGTCGGCTTTGGCGGCTCTTCCTCCTCCGAGGCGGGCTTTGCCGGTGCGAGAGGGCCCGGGCACCGCCACCGGCGGCGGGTGGTACCCCTCAGGGCGCAGCCCCGGGCCGGCGGGGCGGGAAGGCGGCTGGCCCAGGCCCGGCCGGCCCTGACAGGAGCCGCGGGAGCGCGCCCACCCCCCGCCTGAGGGGCCGCGTCCCGCCCCCGCCGCGGCCGTTGCACCCGGCGCACGCGCACTTCCGGCGCGCGCGGCGATTCAAACCCGACGGGGCGGGGTGCAGGCCTGCGCGTCTGATTGGTCGGCGACCGGCCAAGCCGCGCGTCGATTGGTCCATAGGGGGGAGTGGGCGGGGCGGAGGGCCCGCGGCGGTGAGGCCCGCGTCGGCCCCGCTGTCAGGATGAGCGCCGCGACACCGCGGCGGGCCCCGGCCGCCTCCCCCGCCCCGCGCCCGCTGGGCAGCGCCAGCGCCTCCGTGCTCGCCGAGTGCCCCGGGAACGACGATGAGTGGGAGAGGCGGCAACGCCGGCGCTCGCGGGCCACCGACGTCCAGCTCAGCAGCACCGACTCGCCGCTGGGCCTCGCCTCGCCCGCACCCAGGTAGGGCCGGGCCCGGTGTGAGGGGTGGCGGGGAGGGAGGCGGGAGGGGGGGTACGCGGAGGGTCCCCAAACCACCGTGTCTCCCCCAGGCAGGCGGACGCATCGCTGCCGGCCCTCCCCCAGTGGAGCAACGCTCAGATCTCGGACCACTACAGCACCTGCATCAAGCTCTCCACCGAGAACGTGAGTCGGCCGCAGCGGGGAGGGCTCCCCACCCCGGCCCCCCTCACACCCCCTCCGGCTGGCCGTGGCTGCAAGGCCGGGAGGGATTTTAAACTCCTTGAGCCTTGGCCACGCCGTTATTCTCCATCCAAGCCCTCTGAGCCCCATCCCTGATCCAAGCCACGGCCAGAGCAGGGCCTCCATCGCTGCCTTCCCAGCAGTAATGAAGCAGGACGTGGCATGGACCATATCCCCTCGGTCCTGCTGTAAATACCCCCATGGGATGAGGGTTCAGACAATTTTGACAGGTGTCATTTTCATTGGGGTCAGTTCTGAGCTGTGCTTTATTGCAGAAAATCACCACCAAGAATGCCTTTGGCTTACACCTGATAGATTATATGACCGAGATCCTGAAACAGAAGGACTCTGAACTGACCAACTTCAAGGTGAGAGGAATCGCCGCCTGGTCACGGCGGTGCTTTGTCTCCGACTGGCATTTAGCCTAAGGTTTAGTCAATAACAAACCTCAAATAACGTTGAAGGTAACCGAGCTGGTTACTTCCACTAAAAGTACCTGGCAGAGGCAGCACAGTCACTTTTTGCAGAAGCTTCCAGCGTTGAATCCTTTCATAACCACAGAAATTAAAGGCTGTTTCAGTTGTGGTCCTTCAAAAGGAGGGCTTGTTTAAAAGCAAGACTTGTGAGGTAAATACTGAGCGTTACAAACAGTAACAAAACAAGGCTGGAAAAGAAAGGAAGTTAGTGTGGCTAATTCCCGGACTAATCTTGATCCGGGATGAATCAGAATAAGAACTTGCCAGGGCAAAGACTTGCTTGCTGTAACGGTTCACTTATGCTAGGAGGGAGAAGTGAATTCTTGGATGAGTGAACAAATGGCAGAGCTTTTGAACGTGGCCTCAAGGAACCCCTGAGCTTGCTCGTTTATGGTCAATGGAACTGAGGAAGGAGCGGGAAATATTGCACAGATTTTCAGTGAGTGGTTCCTCACCTTCCTGGGGGGAGGTCTGCGATCAAAAAGTGCACTTGGCATCTCCTGTGCTTCACCTCTTCTGACTTTGTAATTTGGGAAAATAGAACGATACCAAGAGGATGGCCCAAAAGTAGGCATGAAGGAGGGGTGGAGGAGAGAGCTGTCTTGGCAGATGCAAATCTGCACCTCTCTGCTTCTCCCCGTTGCTTAATCTTGGCAACTTTTAAAGCATTCTTCTGTGTGATCCCTTCCAAAAGACCTGACAAACCAAACTGTAGGCTCTGCCTGGGAAGACACGTCTTGATCCCTGCTGTGCACCTAGGTCTGCTGTACATTTCAGGATAAATCCTTTTCCAGTTGTTCACCGTTTTGATTTTAACGCAGAGCATTCAGAAATTCAGGTCTGCAGCTTGCCTTCTGCATTTGCATCTTCTAGACAAGACTTTTTCCTTCCTAACTAAAAATCGCATCCTTTATTCCTCCCGTCAGATAGTGGCCGGCACGCTTGATGCCAGTGCGAAGATTTACGCCGTGCGCGTGGATGCGGTCCACGCAGATACCTACAAAGTTCTTGGAGGCTTAGGCAAGGACTCGGCACCTGCAAAAAACGTGGACAGCCCAGAAGGAGGTGTGCCATTCAGTCTTTTTCCGTTAAGCTGTTTCCACCTGTGTATAAGAGAATTGTCAGTGTACTCACATAGCACCCGTGAATTTAGAAGCTCCTTGTACACCTCGGAGACTACCACTAACTTTATTTTTCAAGGGCTGGGAAACGCCGAATTAGTTTGCCTGAGTGCTTGAGCAGGGAGGGTTGAGATGAGAATCTGAATCTGTTGCTCAATCCTGTATTCAGTGATTTGGCCCATCGGATTTGAATGCAAACCAAAGGTGGCCTAATCTGAAACATGAAGAATGAAGTGCCCCACGGTTTGCTGTCCTTTGCTTTGAAATGAAAATGTGCTGTTAAATAGAATTGGGTTGATAAAAAGAAATGCAGCATCCAGCCAATGAAACATTGGTGGTTCATGCTAATAAGTACCTAACTGGGTAACTTCACACCCACGGGGTTTTTGCATGGTACAAAGTGCAGTAAACATTGTGCTATCCCCCCATAGGGTATTTTAGCAAGTTTTCTAAGTGTAACTCATTCTTCTTTTCCTTTTAGAAGACAGTCTAGCTCCTGAGGCTGTCAAGACAGTTCAGAAAAAGAAAAAGCACTTGTTCAAAACCATCGAGCAGAACTTGAATAACATCAATGTGTCGAAGGCGAATCGCAGATGTGAGGTGGGTGGAGGGGGGCAGCTGTAGCAGCTGCGTTCTGGTGGGGGAAAGGAGATGTTGCCTTGTCTTGCTCATTTCTATTGTTTTCCTTATTGTGCATTCCTCTCTTGGGCACTAACGTTCACGTGCATGTCTGCAAGTTCTGCTATTACAGCAAGATTGTTCCTAGTCACGTATATTCCTGCTGTGTGAGGCAGCTGTGGGAGCTCTCTCCTCACCGAAAAAGATGCGTGGGTCATTCTCCTTCAGAGCTGTACCTGAAAGTCTCCTGCAGAGCTGCTCACCCCTTCCCTCTACTCGGTTCCTTGATTCTCTCCTTCATTCCATACCTGTAGGTTGATCCCATGTTCCGGAAAACAGCTGCATCTTTTGATGAATGCAGCACAGCTGGCATTTTCCTCACTGGGCTGCGTACCCAAAGCTGCCACAGCGAGCTCCTCTTTGACTCGAAGATCGTGCCTCTCCCTTCTTCAGAGACGCTCATGCTGCCAAACTCTGATCCTGTGAAAGTGGCGGATTTAAAGCGTGAGTGCCAGTAACTGCTAAGCAAAGGGGTCCATCCAGACCTTTCGATCCTTTTCATCTCCCAAGCGTGCTCATTTTAGCCTCAGCCAGCCTGACTTGTGCTTTGGTTCACTGCTTGGCTACCCTATGGCACCGTTGCTCTGATTCTGCTCATGTTGAGGCTGGTTGCTGGAAAAACGGGACCTTTGCAGGTTTTTGATCGCTACGTGTAGCTTAACTTCTGGCAGGCCTGTCACACAGCGTGCATGCATGGTCTGAGCAGTGCAGCGGTTGAGATTGGTGTGCTCCAGGTTAAGATCTGACCTTTTTAGAGTGTTTTGAGCCTGTACATACTACTGAACCCCGCTGCTCTGGTAAGATTCCCAGCGTTATGCCCGCCCTCGAGTTAGGGTAGCAACTGAACTCTCCCTTTCTGCTGAGAAATGAGCACGACGGCTTTTGCAGTGAGCCCTGCGCTGCCCTACATGCAAGAAGGGCTGCCTACATGTGTGGCTTTAAGCATGATTTAATGCCAGGTGCTTGTTTTAGGTGCTGGATGCTTCATCCTATATCAAATCTCTCCCCCTTGCTCTCCTTCTCTCTAGCCCTCCTAGCACAGTGCATTGAAAAACGCCCCATCTGCTCTTCGCTGGCTGGTTTCCAGTTTACAAAGTGGGATGCTGAGTCCCATGATGAGGTACGTTTGTTAGCTCTGTGCCAGGTGGGATACTTGAGCCGTGTTCTGTGCTCACCGAGCCACGCAGGGCAGTGGGATGTTGCGCTGCAGGGCCGCTAATAGCCTGCAATTTTTTTCCTGAGTGCTTTCTCCTCCTACAGTCAGTGTCAGCCTTGTTGGATAAATTTAAGAAGAGTGACCAAGTGTTCGATATCAATGCGGAGATAGACAGCGATGAGGAAGACCCTGTTCCCAGCCTGCCAGATGATGACTTCAATTCTAACTCCCCCAGGAGTACAGTAACAGGCAAGATTGGGGAATTCACAGAAAACCTCAACTCCTTTGGAACAGTCCACAGTAGCGAGAGGTAAGTAGTCCCTGAAAATCTATAGCTGTGCTTTGATAGCAAGCGACAACTTCTGGCAGCTCTCTGGGGAATCTCTAATTTACTGTGTACACGTTTCCCATCTGACTCTAGCTTGCTTTCTAGCTTGCTCAGCTTTCAGGTACGTCCAGGAATGCATTACAGTGATATCTCTACCCCCCAAGGGGACCTTTTCGTAGGGTCACATTTCCCCTGAATGATTGCTTGTCCGCTTGCTCTGCTGCCTGGTTACCAGCCCGCCCTTTGGCAAATCCACCTCTGTCTTTGCAGCAGCCTCACAGACTCTGGGCAGTGAACACCCACAGTACCATTCACTGATTAAAGAGCAGGAGTCCTGCATGCGTGCCGGCAGAGGGAGCGGGCGATGTCTGTACAGAGCTGATCTGGATATTAAATGCAAGCTCAGGCCCGGTGTGTGCCAAAGGAATGATTTCACTGAGCAGCATGTGTGCTCTTTCCAGAATTGATGCGGTTCCTTTTGGAGGGGGAGATATTGGGAGCATGTGCCTTCACCTCTCCATGAAACCAGGGGAATACTCCTACTTCAGTCCCCGAACCCTGTCAATGTGGGCTGGCCCAGAGCACTGGCGGTTCAAACCTCGACACAAACGTACGTATTCAGAGACGGGGGCTTGTACGCCGCAGATGCGGCTACTGCCAGGTCCTGCTTACCTTTGGAGATGGGTGGCACCTGAGTCATAAAGCAGGGACAGTAAAGAAGGGGACAAGCCTGTGTGGCTCTCTTCTAGCCAGATGGGAAGCAGTACTGAGTTCAGACACCAGAAAGGCTCTCAGCCACACACAGATCCTTTGGCGTCTAATGCATTCCCTATTGTTTGGGTTTGTTAATGGTGCTCAAAGTTGAGGGGGTGTCTCTCACTGCAGCAACAGGCGATACTAGCACTAATATAGCTCCTGCTGTTGTTTCCCACCTTCTGCATAAAACCTGAAGATTAAATTACACTTTCCGCTTCTATAAAAAGATACTGATCCCTTTGAAACGTGAAGCTGAGAACACCACCTATTGCTTTCCCGTAACAAAGGCGAAGGTCCTTGTAGGTGACCTTTGTGGAGCAGATGCTCAGGTTAAGAGTGAGCTTGTTGTCCTTACTCGGTCACAAAGCACTGACAGTTTCCTCCTTTTCTGCAGCAGACGCTGACTCTGAAAGAGAAACCAAGAAAAGGAATGCAAAGAAAGCATTTGAAATTAACTTTGATGAGGATATCAATTTTGAGGCATATTTCCGTAAGACCAAGGTACGTGCTGAGTTTTGTCCTCTTCCTGCTCTTTTGCCATATCCGTGTGTCTTGGAACTGTCGCCTGCAAACGGCTCATCTCGTGCTCCTGTGACACTGGCTCTGTAGACCCAACATCACCTATGTTCCTTGCTGCAACGTCTTCTGACTTCAAGGTCACATTATAAATAGTTTTACTAACCCTGGGGCGGAGAGTCAGGCTGGATTCTTCCTGGCTTTTATACCCCATCAAGTCAAAGAGACCCTGCAGCTCCAGCCGCGTGTCTCGGGATGCTGCGCAGAAGCCACTGGGGGCACTGACTGGACCAGTGTGGAAGTCCTCTTTGGAGGAATCGCAGAACTTGCCCCCTTTCAGACAAAGACCTGTGTTCAAAGCGCTTATTTGTGCATTACTCTTCCAAATAGTGGAGAGCTCGTGGGTAATGGCATTTATTACCTTCCCCAGGCAGCTGTAACTCTAGCAAAATCCATTCTGGAAAACCAGAACGTGAAGAGCACCACGCTTCCCACAGACTTCAACTATGACCCTAACAACATTCTCCAGCTGTTCCTCAAGCCAGCTGTTAAGGTAAGAGTCTTCTCTGAAAGCTTGTGGGCAATGACACCACGCACAAAGCCACTCTTCACCAAACTCTTGCAGTGCTTTGGGGTGCTCCTCGGGGCTGGAGAGGGGCCAGCACGTCGCTTACTGAACTGACGCACTTGAGGATGCTGAAGCTGCTGTGCTTCGCTGTTGTGCTTTACCAGGGGCTTGCTAGAGAGCTGATATGTGAGGAGGAGGAGGAGGAGGAGGAAGAGCCAGCAGCCTGGGAAAAGGGGAGATGATGAAGGAACAAGGTGCAGGCATTGCTTGGGAAAATATTTCGAGTTTTTCCTTTCCTGACCCCTGGTTTTGTCTCTGTAGCTCTGCAGGACGTCCGAGCCGGATGGCTTGTTGGATCACGAAGATGAGATCGGCGAATACGATTACAACAACCCCAATGACACCTCCAATTTCTGCCCTGCGTTGCAGGTAACCAGAACAAGAAGATTTCTTTCTGTTGCCTATATTTAATATGCAATAGGAATAATTTAGGAAGGATCTGCGTCCGGAATTAATTACTGGTGAAAAAGAATTGGAGCTGCAGATTATGACAAAGTCTCTGTGCACACCCCTGCCCCCTCAACTCTTAACGACATCAGTTGAACTTCTCTGCCTTTGCTGTTCACCAGTCAGTTTGCTGCAGAAACTCCGTTCCAGCCTTTTCCATACACCTGTGCCCTAAAGCAGGAGTAAATGCCCTTGCTCACCTCCGCGGTCATCTCTCCACAGTGAGGTTTGCTCCCAAGCTGTTTCCAGCTCCTGTTGAAGTAGGTTTCTCCTAAAGCATCAGCTTCCTGCCAGGCCAGTGCTGCCTCCTGAGTGTTTGTGACAAGTCTTGGCTGCTCCCACACCGCCAGGAGAGCCCTCATCTCTTATCTTTCCATGTAGAACAGGCTTTTGATATTCTGTGCTCTAGATCTCCCTTGGGTTTAGCCTTAGCTCAGCCTAAGCGCCATGGGGAGAGGCTGAATAAGAACATGTTCTGTGAGGAAGGTGAGCAGGTACCACCACCCTCCTGAGAGGCAGATGCTCTGTCGGTGCAGGACATTTCAGGCTCCTCAAAGATGTCTCTGGGTGGCCTCACTGCTGTGATCTCTTCTTTATCAGGCCGCAGACAGCGATGACGATGATAACGACCCCGTTCAATTCATGGGCCAGATGGGGGAGTTCAACCTCACGGCCCACCCTGAAAGTCAAGACGCTGAGCTCAACAGGGTTAACGGCGATGTTGATATCACAACTTATGGAGAGCTGAACCTCATTGCTGAGCCCCAGAAGGTAAGGACTCATATTGCCGCTGAGCTGTGAACCGCTCACTGGGCAGCCTGAAGCAAAGCCTCTCGACACCTCGGGTGGTTGCAAGTCCCAAGACAGTGGTTTTCCCTGGTGCAGAATCTCCTGGGTTTGCTGCTGGACACTTTATTCCCAGATGAACCCTTGTGTAAGAGAAGGGAATTAAAAATTAAAGGTTTAGTTGTAAGAAAGATAGCATTCACTGTTGTTATTGCCAAGGAGAACTGTGTTTTGTTTGTTCTCGTGGTCCCGACTGAGGATAGCGCTGCTGCTTCCGCTCAGTTGCCCTCAGCTTAACCCCAGGCTTCTTTTCCTCAGGTCAATAAGATAGCGATTCAGTACGCAAAGACAGCCAAGAAAATGGACATGAAGAGGTTGAAGAAAAACATGTGGGAACTCTTGACTGATGGAGAGAAGAAAGAAGTGGCAGAGGTGAGCTCAGGGGGAGCCAGATACCTCAGTAGGCCCCGAGGATAAGAGAATGCCCTGCAGGTAACTGTGCTTAACTCCTGCAGAGACAGTCATGGCAATTCCTTTCTCGTAGCCTTGCTCCCGTGGGACGGGTGGTAAGGCCAGGCTGAGTGTAACTTGCAGTGGTTTTTCTCTGAGCGCAAGGCTGAGTAGTGGGGAGCAAAATCTGTCTCAGCAGTGTCTGTCTTTTTTTTTTTTATTTTTGCTAAATAGATGTCAGCTGCAGAGAAAGAGGGGAACACTTCAGTGGTAGCAGGCGAGAAGGTCTTCAGCAGCATCACGAAGAAACTGCTTCACAGGTAAGAGAGACCCTAAAAAAGGTTGGACTGAAGATGGGGATGGACTTCAGCTGAGCTCAGGCAAATGCTGACCCTCCGGTGTCTTTTACAAACCTAAGTGAAGCCCAATGGGGAAAAATCTCTCCTCTTGCTCTCTGGGTTTGCATTCAGCTTGGCAAATTCTTTGCCAGCAGGAGGGGAAAGGTAGAGAAAACCAAATCCCTGGGGAAGAGCTAATCTTTGGCAACCTGTTCCTTGCAGGCACGCTCCGTCCATTGGGTTTCAGTAGGCTCTGGCCATCCTAACCTCCTCCCTTCTCTTTTACAGGCTGCCTTCTGGGATGGCCAACAACCTGTCCATCCCCTTAGCCTTCGTCTGCCTCTTGCATTTGGCAAATGAGAAGGTAAGCGCAGCGTGCGCCCAGGAGACGGGGCAGGAGCAGCGGGCGAAACGTGCCGTGAAAAGCACCGGGAGCACGGCCCTTTTCTTGCTCCATCAGGACAATTTAAGTCCCTGTTTCATTCTTGTAGAAAACAGAAATCAGTCTGATGTGCTGGGAACGACAGCCCGTGGTTACGCACTCGTAGCATTTCCAGCCTAAGCGCTGTCCGTCCTTCCTCATCCTTGGGTCTGGCAGCAGCCGGGTGAGCACTTTGCTGCTCAGCGTTGTTCCAAGCGTTGTGAGCATTTCAGGCTCCAAAGGAACAGCCGGTGGGAAGCCTTGGTCTTGCGTGTGCTGATGGTGACCGAAGGGGCTGGGGTTGGTTGTTCTGAACCTTCCTTGCCGGTATTTTGGGGTTTTTTTTTATGCCAGGCCTTCAGACTCAGAGGGGAAGAGCCTGGGCTTTGTCAAACTTAGCTTTAATTTTATATTCCCAGAATCTGAAGCTGGAGGGCACAGAGGACCTGTCTGATGTCCTAGTGAAACAAGGCAACTGAGCCCCACATGGAACAGACCCCCGGGGCCGACCCACAGGACAGAGCTCAGCTTCCCAGCTGGCCGGTGCTCGCTCTGGACTAGCACATCAGTGGCAGCTTTATCTCCTCCCGGCACCGTGGCTGAAAAACCCACCGGTCTCTGCATCCCGGGAAAACTTTTAAATCAAGGATGTTCAACACAGGACCTGTACAGATGGACAGCTGCAGCACAGCCTGCTTGGTTCCTGCCATCTTCGATCCATCAGCTCTTTCCTGGGTCTGGGGAGCGGAGTTCCTCCATCCACTGTGAACCACCCGTGCCTGCTAGCAAAAGGCTCCTCTGCGTGTCACTCGCTGTCGGCCTGTAATTCCCGTGACGTGGACTGACTGTTACCCAATGTCTCCTGTTTCTCCTGTATTCCTGTTCATCCCCCCAAATTATTTACCTTTTATACTGAGCTTAAAGATAATAAATTGCTACAGACTTTGTAGATAGACCTTTGAGAGGGGAAGAAGGAGTCTCCCGAAACAGGAGAGAGAGATTAAAATAACACGAGTGGCAGGGAGCAGCAAGAACAGGGCTGCTTCCTACAGACAGGCGAGCTGGGAGCCGTGGGGAATCGCATGGCCCGAGCGTCAGCAGCCAGGAGCCAGCCCTCCAGTCCCTGAACAACATCAGCAGGACCAACCCAGAGATGGTGGCCAGGTTCAACCAAGAGTTGAGAGCGCCAGGCAAGTTCATGGCTGCTGAAGCAGGTCCCAGGTCAAGCTGGAAAGTTGGGCTGGGGGTCAGGGTTGGGTCTGAGGTGGTGAGGCAGGGAGACCAGTGCTCCCACCACAGCTCGGGCAGGGGCTGAGGGGCTGGAGCCCTTGAGCTGAGCTTCAGCGGAGCTCCTGGGCCACGGGTGTGGGGTCAGGACCCCTGGTGAGGCTGGGTCAAGGGCATTAGGGCTCATTAGTGCCCTCAGGGCCCTGACGAGGTGGGTGGAGAACAGCTCTGGGCAGGGTAGGGGACCCCTAAACCTGGCTCCAGAGGGCACCTCTGGGCCAGAGGCTGGGCATGGGACCCCCCCCTCCCCGAGAGCTGGCCCAAGGGGGCACCTTGGGGGCTCAGGATGTGCTGCTGGGGCACAAGATGCGAGTTTTTAAGTAAAATAGTCACAAATAGGGACTTTCTTAACAAAAGAATGGATGTATTTCCATGAGTTGCAATTCAGCTGAGGGGAGACCCGCATGGGATGCGCCAGCAGCCCCCCCGTATCCACAGCTCCGAGACCAGTGGGGGAGGCTTCCCCGAGGGGCTTCTGGGGTGATTCGGGGTGCTTCACCCCAGCCCCTCCAGCACAGCCAGGCTCGAACACACCCACGCCTGCCCCAGGACCCATACTGTGTCCTGCCCAGCCCTGGGGCTCAGCATCCCCGGGGCAGCTGCCCCTCGCCTTGCCCTGGAGATCCCTCAGCCCCATCTCCCAGAGGAGCCACGGGCCCGGGCCCCCGGCGGCTGCCCGCCTCTCGCTCCCCAGCCGCCTGCGGTGTCGTGTCAGGAGGGGAGGTGGAAGAAGCGGGCGATCCTGCTGCTCTGGGGGCCGTGCAGCCCTCCTTGCCGCTGCACCGGCAGCGAGTTCCCCAGTTCCTCCTCCAGCATCTGCAGAAGAACAACAGCACTGCCTCATCCCAGCCCCGCCACTGCGTCCCAGTCCCTCCATCGCATCCCAGCCGCCCCACCGCGTCCCAGTCCCTCCATCGCATCCCAGCCCCTCCGTCGCGTCCCAGCCCCTCCGTCGCGTCCCAGCCCCTCCGTCGCGTCCCAGCTCCCCCATCGCGTCCCAGCTCCCCCATCGCGTCCCAGCTCCCCCATCGCGTCCCAGCCCCCACATCCCAGCCCTCCACCACATCCCAGCCCCCCATCGCACCCCAGCCCCCCCATCGCACCCCAGCCCCCCCATC
>JADKXX010009730.1:0-29783 GCA_017310255.1 Butorides virescens | reverse complement strand
CAGGGGTGCCGGGATGTCCCTGGGGTGCCGGGATGTCCCTGGGGTGCTGGGATGCCCCCCAAGGTGCTGGGATGTCCCTGGGGTGCCAGGATGTCCCTGGGGTGCTGGGATGCCCCCCAAGGTGCCGGGATGTCCCTGGGGTGCCAGGATGTCCCTGGGGTGCTGGGATGCCCCCCAAGGTGCCAGGATGAGGTGCTGGGGGGCTGACCCATCCCTCCCACCGCAGGTGACAGGCCGCCGACTCTGGAAAAACGTCTACGACGAGCTGGGGGGCAGCCCCGGCAGCACCAGCGCGGCCACCTGCACCCGGCGGCACTACGAGAGGTAGGGGACGAGCCATGGGGGTGCCGCTCCGTGCCTCGGTTTCCCCTCTCAGCACCGGTTCTCACTGCCGCCCACCCCCCCCCTCCCTACCCCCCCTCCCCCCCCCCGCAGGCTGGTCCTCCCGTACGTGCGGCATCTCAAGGGGGAGGACGACAAGCCTCTGCCCCCCAGCAAGCCCCGCAAGCAGTACAAGGTCTCCAAGGGCGCCGAGACGGGCGAGAAGAGCAAGAGGGCCAAGAAGGAGAAGGGCCGGGAGCAGGTGCGCGGCCCCCCCAGAGCCCGGCTGATGCGGCTCCGGTTTGGGAGCAGCCCCAGAACCCAACGCCAGCCCCCGTGTCCATCCCGGACCAGGGGGACCCAGCGGGGTGCCCGGGGAAGAGCAAGGAGGGATGAGGCTGGCTGGGAGAAGAGCTTGAGGGCAGCCAAAGTCAGGGAGGGGGTCGGGGGGAGCCGGGACCCCGGCCCGGGGATGCGGCAGAGCCTGGCACCCACCCCCTAAATCCCCCTTTGCTTGCAGATGCCTCCGGACAAGGCGAAGCCGGAGGTGGCAGCCGGCTTGGAGGACACGAGGGACACCCCGGAGCAGGGCCGGGGGGCGGAGGGATGCTCCAGTCCGGGGGTCCCCACCCCGAGCCCCTCAGGGGGGTGTCCCAGCCCCTGCAGGACCCACACCGAAACCTACAAGCGCCTTTTCTCCAGCTTCTACTCCAAAGGCAACCACCCCATCATGTCTCCGCTGGCCAAGAAGAAGCTGCTGGCCCAGGTGAGCAAGGCAGAGTCCTTGCACTGCCACAAACGCCACTGCCCCGAGGGCCGGCGGTTGGCAAGCGACGCTGGCCCTGGCCCCGAGCCCTGCCGGCCGGCCACCGGCCCCCACCTCGATGAGCGGAGGAGCCCGGAGCCGTCGGGAGCTCGGGATACGGCTCCGAGCGTCGGGAGCGAGGTGGGACCCATCCCCAGCGGGAGAGACAGCCAGCCCTGCCCGCGGGCCGAGGAGGGGGGCCCGGCGCCCACCGTCTTCACCGGCTGCTTCCATGCCTACCGCAACGAGGTGCTGAAGCCCGTCGGCTGCCATCCCCTCTGGGGGTATTTCTCCAGCTTGAAGGATTTTTTGGAGCCACCTTCCACCTTCCCGTCGCGATCGGAGGAGCAGGAGCAGCCCCAAGACCTGCGGAGCAAAGCGGGGCAGTCGTGGAGCGGGGAGAGCCGGCGAGCGGCCGCCTGCGCCGCCGTCAAAGCCTGCTGGGTGCCCCCCGGGGCCGGCTTCGCCCCCACCGCGCCCAGGGGCAAGCGTGGCCAGGAGGAGGAGGCGGCTTTCAGCCCCAGCGCGAAGCTACGGGCCATCTCCCCCTTCGTCAAGGAGACCGACGGCAGGGACACGGGTGCCAGCTCGCCTGGGGGCCAGCAAGGCTTGGCCAAACCCAAGGCCGTGGTGGCCAGCCCTGGCTACGCCGCACCGCTGCCGCAAGCCCCGGACGTTTACAAGGGAGCGATGCTGCATTTCCCGGCCGGCTTCAGCAACCCGCTGGAGCACCTCAAAACCCAGGGGGTGCCGGTGGCACCGTCCCTCTCCGTCAACCCCTTCATCATCCCCGCTTTCCCCAGCCCTTTGGTAGCCGCCTCCACGCAGCCCTCCGACCTGTGCCGGCCGCTGGCGACTGGCCCCGGGCACTACCCGGCGTCCTACGAGAGCTCGCTGCGGCACCGGCTGTACCCGGCGGCGACGTGGCACAGCCAACCCACCTACACCTCCCCGCACGCGCCTGCCTTTCACCGCCACGCCAAGCTGTAGCGCTTCCATCCCGCTCCGGATCGGCCTCGTTCCTTGCGGAGAAGGGAGCCGGCTGGGATGCCGGCGGCGGCTGAGCCGGGCAGCGAGGCGCGTGGCGGGAGCCGGTCACCGCTTCAGAGCCTTGCGGCAAGGGGACTGAGAGGAGACAATCTGGACCGTGTCATTTTTACTCTTGATCTTAGAGCTGTTTGTATCTGACATCGTTAACGCCGGTGACTTAACTACCCGTATCACAAGGTTATATATATATATTATATATATATACATACACACATAAAAATAAGGCAGCAAAATGAGTTGCAGAGGTTTCTATTTTGCTAAAGCGGCCGTGCCTCGGCTCAGTTTCACAGGATGCAACGAGGAGGCTGAGCCGGGTGATGGCCATTCTCATCCTGCCGTGCCCAGGCTGCTCAGTGACTCCCTGGTCCAGAGCCACGCAATTTTGGGTTTTAATTAATCTGGGGCTCCGGAGGTTGGTTTTCTTTTTTTTTTTTTTAGGGGTTTGGGACTGAGGCGAGCGGCTGCTGCGTTGGGTGTCCCCCTCCAGCAGCCGCAGCGGCTGAGCTGCAACAGCGGCAGCACCCAAAATAAAACTGGCTGGATGGTCCCGACCTGGCGGTGTTTGGGGTGTCCTTGATTTCTCAGATCAGGGCAGGGTTTGGGGGGATCCGCACCCTAAGGATGGAGCCCCAGGGGTGTTCCGTGATGCCGTGGGGATGGGCTCAGACCTACCTCTGGGGCCACCCTGATCCCGTGGGGTAGGAGGTGCTTTTCTGCTTCAATTTTGGGGGTTCATCAATCGTAGATGTTTTGCAGAGCAGCCACGTGTCCCAAGTGCGAACCAGCCCAGCACCATCTCCGGGTGCTTTTTGCCTCCTGGAGCTCCCGTTGAGCTGTTGGAAATGGCCTAAAGGCTTTGTTGGAGCTACAGGACTCGCTTTTCCCCTGCCGGCTGCTCCCCACAAGCGCGTTCGCTCACCACCATCCTGGGCACCTCGCCACGGAGTCATCGAAGCGGAAAGGACAGAGGGACAGCGGCACTTGCTCATCCGCAGAGAAGGGTTACAGCTCTGGGTGGAACAGGAGCAGTAGGTCAGCTTTTAAGGATTACTTCTGCTGTATCCACGGAGAGGAGAAGCTTTGGGATAGAAATTGGAAGAGGAAAATCAGCCCCAGGCAGCGCCAGTCACTCCACGATGCTTTTAGCGTTAGACTCGTCGAGGAGAGCAGCACCATTGACCCAACCCCTCCTGGATCCTCCAGCCTGGATGTTGGAACGGCATTACGTGCGCTGCAGACCGCCCTGGCTGTACCCCAAGAGCTTCACTGCCAAAACACACACCACTAACCCCAGTTCGTGAGCAAGGATGCGGCCACGGAGCTCTCATCTTCCCACACCTCCGTACCTGGGAGCGAGGGCGCTGGAGGTGCCGCGTTCCTAAGGGTGGCTCAGCCTTATTCTTCTTATTGCAGCAGAGAAACTGCGACTTCAGGCCTGGAAAAGAGAGCTGAAACGCTTAAAAACACCGCAGGTCGACAGCAGCCTCTCGTTATTACCAGACACGCTTGTGTCCGTGGGTGCTGCGGATGCTAGAGCGGAGCCTGAGTTCATCCCGGCTGTTTTCCCATGGCCGGCAGCTCAGGGAGAAGGACCCACATTTAGTGGCATCTCATGGGCAAAGCCCCTCTGCCAGGGGCTAGCCCAGCCTCGGGGTTCAAGATCATCCCTCACCCACGACCCTCCCTGCGAGAACCTTCCCCTGGGCTAAACCCTGACTGCTGGCAAAGTAAAATCTTGCTGTTTTTTTTTTTTTTTCCCCCCCACAAAACCCCAGGGAAAAGGGAAAAAGGGTTTTGGGGTGGTGGCAAAGCTCAGCATCCTCAAGACTGCTACTCACCATCGTGGCAGCGCCAAGTCCGGGGTGTGAGAGGCTATGAAGGCAAAGGGGGACAGTCCCCAAAAAGCCAGAGGGCAGCTGGAGTGGCACGTGTATAGCCCAGGAGGGGTGGGAAGGGATTCACAGCATCTCCCTCTTCTCACGACAAGGGGAAATTTGTTACTGTCCCACTCTGTTTTCGGGCTCCCCATAACAAACACCCTGCTTCTGCCATGGTGTGTTGCTGGCCTGGCCAAGCTGAGCCAAAAGCAAGATCTCACAAGCCAGTAGGATGAGGAAATTTGGGAAATGTGCCCACTGTTTAGGGGAGCACGGAGCTGCCCCGGTATCATGGGTCTCCATCTGCCAAGAATCACTGCTCCCCAAAAGCATCTCAGCTGGCATCACACCCCATGTCCCTCCAGGGAAGCAAGAGTCAAGGGCTGGGGGTGCGGGCAGAGCCGCAGGATGGGATGGAGATGTACAGAGCGTGGGGATTATCCCCAATAACCACAAAAACACCCACCAATTCACAGCTGTAAGCTCTGTCCTGCAAAAACAAGAGCCCAGCAACAGCCCCGGGGGAGGGGGGGGGGGAAACCACTTGTCCTGAGCCCCGGCAGCCCCCCCTTGATGGTGCTGAACTCAGCCTCACCTCATCTCAGCCCCCAGTTTGTGGCTCAGCACCTTTGTGTCGCCCTTTCTGCTGCTTCCCTCATTTCAAGCACAAGCTGCCCAGATGCCCAGCCCTACCCAATGCAAACACAACTGTAAAGGTTAAATCAAGGCTCAGGGCAGATTAAAGTTGAGCCTTTTTCAGCCATGTGTAAATATTCCCAATAGTAGGAGGAATTGGTCAAAACTTCTGTCTGGAGGAGGGACGTACCGGCAGAGGCAGGAAGAGGTGCCCTGGGTGCTGCCCAAACTCCCAGGAGCCACAGCACAAATCCTTCCCTGCCTGCACAAGGCTGCTTTGTCCCTCCACGCCTTCACAGCAAGAGAAATGGGCCCTTGACAAAAGCGGTCGAGGGCTGAGCTGCAGCCACAGCTGCTTTTGGAAGGGACACGTGCAATGAAGTCAGTAAAGAACAAAAAAAAAAAAAAAGTTTTATTAAACAGCAACAAAACCAAAAAAAACATCCCCTGGTTCGCTCCAGCCTCAACCAGCCCCCCATGCCCACAGGGCTGCTCCTCTCCCACCCCATCACCAAGCTCAGTCTTCCCCAAGTGCCAGTTGCAGGCGAGGGGTCCCAGGGGTCCCTACGGCTTCTGGCCGAGCGTGGGCCCCGCCGTGGCGATGATGGAGGAGCTGCTGCCCAGCGTTATGAGCGTGGTGCTGGGCCCTCCTGGCAGCACACCCTGGGGCAGCAAGTGTCTGTTGGCCAGAGCCTCTCTGGTGTGGATGATGGTGCTCCCGTCGTCCACCACGGAGGGAACCCTCCCCAGGGTCTCCACTGCCCCCAGGGCATGGCCGAGGGCCGCGGCGCTCTTGGTCAAGCTGACCTTCTCCCCAATGTGTCCCAGGGGTCCATCGCCCTTCATCGTGGCCAGCGTTGAGGTTAGGATGACCGTCTTGGAAGCAGTCTGCAGGACAGGTCCCACCTTTGAGTGTACCAGGCTGCCGGGAGGGCTGGGGGCACTGGCCAGGGGGGAGGTGGCGAAGGTGACAGCACCAGTGGGAGAGCTGGCGGATGAGGAGGAGGAGGAAGGCTGGATGCCTGGCAGTTTGAGGGGGACAGAGGTAGCCTCACCCATCACAGACTTGGTAAGCGCAGACAGCTTGGCGTCCGACATGACGTAGAGCGTCTTCATGGGGCTGGTGGTGGTCACTGTGGAGAAGGGGAGAGTGTGGTCAGTGGCCGCAGGGATGTGGTGCCCACCTTGGGCTGCAGCCCCCAGCTGCAGCGGCCGAGTCGCAGGGTTTCAGAGTGAACAGAAAGACCTGGCCTTGTCCGCCCTCCAGGAGACCCCAAAACAAACCCCAGCGCTGCCACGGCCTGGGCAAGGAAAGCACAACAGCCAACCTCGGGCACCATCAGCACCGCTCCCCTCCTAGACCCCCAAGGAAGGTTCTCCCTTCCTTCAGTTTCTCCCCCCAAATAGTGCCCTCCCGTTGGGACAGGACCTTATGGTTCTTCCTTCACCCAAGCAGGCTCCATCTTGCCCCATCCTACCTGCCCAGCTGCCACAGACCACACCGAGCTCCCAGCAAGCTCTCACTCATCTCTGGAGCCTCCAGCCCCGTCCCACCAGCAGCGCTGGGGGTGCTCAGTCCCTCATCACGCTGCACCCCAGGAGGCAGCTAAAAGACTTTAGGCTTTGTGAAATGAAACCCTCTGCGCTCTAAAGCAATGGCAGAGCTTGCATCGTGGTGGTTACCCCCCTCCACGTTGGCTGCCCCACTGCATCTAGAGCAGCCACAGCACACAGAGGAACAGAGGGGACAGAGATGTCACTGAAATCTCATCGCTGGGTTTAGACACGCTCAAGGGATGGGAAAAAAACCTGGAGAGGTGCTGCTGGTTAAAGGCAACGCTGGCCAGAAAGACCCCAACCTAGAGCAGCCCGTGGTTTGTCCCTGCAGTCGCCCAAAGCTGTGACTTCCTCCGTCCCAAGCCCGTGCCAAGGAGTGGAAAGCAGCACGGCAGGCACGCAGCACCATTCTCTCTCTGATACAGCGGCATCAAAAAATGCAGCGCGGTGTTGCTCGCGCTCATCAGCGGTGACAGCAGGCCACGAACACCACCAGCACAGCGCGGAACTCCCCAAAATGAAGTGCCTCGAGCGGGGAGGGAGCGAAGGCTGGCGACCGCCTGTCTAACCAGGATGGGATCACCAACCCTACCATCCCGGGGGGGGGAACGGGGAGGCTGGAAGGGAGGGAGGGCGGCGGGAACAGGCGGCTCCAGCCAGCACTACGCAGGCTGGGGAAGCGGCACGGACACGCGGTGATGCTGTTAGGACATTGGCAATGACTGCTCCATGAAACTAAGAGTCTGGAACGTTTTCTGCGCTGACACCCCAGTCCACCCTGCTGCTCCAGCAGCTTTCTTACAAACTGGTCCTCCCTGCTGGGTGCAAAGCCAACCTGAGCCTCCAGCGAAAGCAGGTAAAAGTCCTCCACAGATGTAACTTCATCCACTAGCTATGACAAATAACAAAAGGAACAAGAAAACGCACACAGAAGAGCTAAGCCCAGTGCTTCTGCACCTCCCTATTGAGTCCCTGTTGAGTTTGAGGGTCTGCAGAGGTCGGTCAGCCGGGTTTAACGCCCACAAGGAAAGCAGGCTTGCATGGTAAAAGCACCCATGCTCCAGAGCTGCTTTGTTTGCCTCTTTTGGAAACCAGCACAGCCCCACTGAACTTCATTGCCCCAGCTCTGGCCTGAGCCCTGCTCACCCTTGCTTGGAAATTGGCTGGCCCGAGGGAAACACAAACACTGGCTTGGCTGGCAGGGGGCTCTTCGGTACAGAAGCCTTTGGGGATGCAATGGACTGCATCACCGCTTTGTGTCGATTTTATTTTTAAGTCTGAGGCTACTGCCTGGGTAGCGGCTCTGCAGTATTTATTTAGCTGTAATTGGATGGGTCTGCTCTCCCCAGGCAAGGTAAATAAATGTAGGCAGCAGGGAGAGTGCTTAGTGCTACGAGCGCGTGACGGGGGCCCTAAACACAAACTGCAGATAATCCCTTCTGTGTTCGGGCTCAATTTTAACACCCTGCTCTTTGTCAACTGCTCAAAAAAACAGCTGCATTGAGCCAAAACTCTTTGTGCAAAGAAACCATGGGGGAACCTAACTTAAAGTGGGGGGACAAAAAAAAAAAGCAAAAAAAAAAAGCGATGGGCTTAAAAATAAGCAGTGTTCAGGCAGCTATTCCCTGGAGTGACTCCGCACACGT
The DNA here is from genome assembly GCA_017310255.1 of Butorides virescens. Lineage (NCBI taxonomy): Eukaryota > Metazoa > Chordata > Aves > Pelecaniformes > Ardeidae > Butorides > Butorides virescens. Next base: position 21,891 of record JADKXX010009730.1, on the reverse strand, counting down.
CACCCGGCGGCATGGCTCCAACCCGGCCTCCGCTCTGGTCCCCAGGCCGGCTGCCCGCGCCCCACGACTGCCATGCGCCTCACCTACGGGTGCTGCCGCGGCGGCGGTCAGGTGTGCCGCGGGGTCGGCGGGAGCCATCTCTGCGCCAGCCTGGGCTTTGCTGAGATCCATCTGAGACAGCAGCTTGCCAGGAGAGGCGGCGCTGGTAGCTGGGGCGGCCAGGTTCCCAACAGCACCGTCTGGAGCCTGGAAGGGTTAAAGTAACGGAGAGCTACTGGAAGCGCCCCGCTGCCGAGGATGCACAGTCTGCGGGGGGCTGCAACCATTCCTCGGGACCTGCACTAGCCCTCACCTAAAGAAAGAAGAAAAAAATCAGAGCATGCCCTCGCCCTGCTTCTTCTAACCTCGCCCTTGCTCTGACCATGCATTACCAAGCTCAAGGGGAAGTGTGTACCGAGAGAAAATCCACAGAGATCTCTATTTTAAAAGCACGACGGTGCCATTTGCAGCACTGACACCACTGTCAGTGCTTGGGCTGAGGCAGGTACAAACCCCTTGCCTTTTTCTGGAGTGGAATGGGATGGGTCTATCCCCATCTCTGGCTGCCAGGGGAATCAGTTCGGCTCTCATTTCCTCTGCAGCAGTAGTGAAGGAACAGCCAGGAGCTCAAGAACGATTCCCACACGGTGCAGACCCACATGCAAGAAGGACGCGCGATTACCAGTGGCACCAGTGAAAGCCCAGCAAAAGCTGGAACAGCACACACCATCCTCTGCATCAGAAGAGCTTCCCTCTTGCTTGATGAAGACGTACAAGCCCCTCTGACAAGAACCAGCTGGTTACACAGCACCAGCACCCACCAGATGTCCAATACTAGGACAATTGAGGAGTTTGGATTTGTGTCCTAAGGCAGATGGCAGCACAGGCTGGAGAGCAGCAACGAGCTTCAGTGAAATACCTGGAAATTGCCCCATTTGAGGGGTTCTTCGAACGCCTTGGGGTCAGCTTCACTTGCCTGAACTCTGCCCCGGTGCATCTGCAATCTGATTCTGCAGAGAGCCGACTGCCTGTGCCCTGGGAGCCCTCACAGCCCTGAGCTGACATAATTCAAGCTCCAAAGCAGCTTTTCCAGCACCAAAAGCAGACACCCATCACTCCACTCAGACTTCTCTGAGCCAACTTGCTCGCTTTCCTCCACCACCGACAAGCACTGCTTAAGCCTAAGCTTGAGCCCCCCTGCTACCTGATGCTCATCCCGGTCACAGCCTGCCTTTCCATGCCTTGTGCAGCAATTTATCAGTGTTCCGTTAGCTATAATTAATATTTCTGCCCTTGGGAGTGGAAAGGGTCAGACTGCAAGAGAAGAAAGGTGTTTGCTGCCTGCTTACTGCACATCCACCACCAGCAGCTGGCTCTGGGCAGCAGCAAGGGCTGGAGTCAGAGCTCTCTTCGTGCCATCTGAGGGAGACCCTTGCACAAAACCCCAACTGTGACACCTCAGCTTGCAGCTCCGGTTATCCCAGTGTCAACCTTCGTGCCACTACGCAGAAAACGAGAGCGTGATCCAGCATCAGCGCCACCCCACGCTTTACGGAGCTACTCTCAGGATACAACCACGCTGCAGGGGGGAACCCCTAGAAAAAGCCACGTGGAACGGTTTCTTGGAAAGAGAAGCTGAAGCTTGCTCGTATTTTCACTTTAAAGCCACCCAAACACTCTTGCTGCTTCTTACTCTGCTACTCACAGAAAGCATTTGCACCAAACTCCCCAGGGAGATTCCTCAGTCTTCCGCCTCCCGTTTAATGCCCACGGGGGAAGGAAAAAGAGTTACCCACTCAAACTGCATCTCAGCTGCTACAGGCATCGCCCCAGCCCCCAGAGTTTAAAAATCACAGCGCACAGCCGACGCGTGGGCTTCACGCTTCCTGCACAGGCACACTGGAGCCGTCAGCTGGAATTTCACAGGGAACCCAAGCGACAGCAGCTTTGGCTACTGCTGAAAACACAAGAGTTTAAGCCCTCGGCGGCGTTATCCCCCAAAGCCTTTTGTAAATTTGCTCTTTTACGGGAAGCCCTGCTAGATTGCGTAATCCTATGCGCTAAAGGTACACACGAGCTGATGTCAAGGGCTATAATTAGTTGCAAAAACACACAGCTCATTCCATTTCCTGTAAAAGCCAGCTTTCAGTTTGCTTTTGAAGCAACTCTCGCAACCGGTCGCACAGTTAAGCCCTACCTTGAACACACAAGCTTGGCATTGTAGGTGAAAGTCACGCAGCGTATAACCCAGTATCCAGTTCCAAGTGCCTTAAAACATTAACCTGTACATGAACTCGTTAACCCCACAGTTGATCTGTACCAAGTTTCGTTACACTGGGGAGTTAACTGTTCTGCCCGATATTTAGGGTCCCTCAAAGGTAATGAAGGACATAGAGGAAAGCTCACCAGTTCTGAGTTTCTTAAACAGCCTCTGAAGAGCACAAAAACTGGCTCCAGCATGGATGAAGAGTCTCAGTCCTATGAAAGCGACTCACCCGCTGCCTAGGTGGGATCTGCACCGAGTGTCACTAGCTCTGTGTTTCCAAGCTCTGCCTTAGCCAGCTCTAAGCTCAGCTCTGCCAACCCTCACAGGCTCTGTTGCACTAGCAAAGTGACTGAAAGATCATTTGGATGCTCCCAAATCTGAGCTTTAACCAGCAGTAAAGCAGGACTCTGCGTGGAAATTATCGGCAACGGTGGATGCAGCGCCAGCTCTAAAGCAGCACAGGACAAATTAAGGATTTACGGCCGCTGCTATTAATACTGACCCAACTTCCATCCAATGGCTTCACTTTTGGGACAACGCCTCCCTAAATATATCTCAGGGTTTCAAGCAGCCTCTGCAGACAGCAGCAAGGAGCAGAAGCACACTCCCTGCCTCCACAATGCTGCCCACAAACTCAAACCAGCCCAGGAACAAGAACCAAGACCACAGAGCTTCATCTACAAAACGAAGATTGCTCTGCCCCTCCTACACCAGCTCACCTGCCCAGGACTCACCCTCAGAAATAGGAAAATCACGTGTGAGAGGGGAAAAAAAAAAAAAAAAAAAAAACAAAACACAACAAACCAATCTGGAGTGATCTTGGCATCCTCAGCCTTCAGTGCCAGGTTGTTAATCCCTGTTGGTAACTGGAGCTTGATCCCCACCGGATGCTCCACACTTGTCCGACCGCCCAAGCTGCAGCATTTATCATTCTGGGAGCTTGTTGACTCCTCCTTTGAACCACTTTCTCCCTGTGAATGCCCTTCTCAAATCACTACAGCCAGCACCCGTTGGGCAGTCAGTTACAGCCCTCAGGACACATTGCAGCAGCCCTTTGCCTCCCGTGAGGCAGAACACAAGCCTGGGTTGCCTGTTTTCTCCTACATCCAGGAAAGCATCTACAGGAGAGACCCAAGGGCCATACAGAGCTGGAGCTGGGACCACGGGGAAGCCATCTGAGCTTGGGTCAACCTTGCTGTTGGCACATCGCAGCCGCTGCTGACCAACCATCCTGCTCAGGGGGGTCAGAGCCAACCTTTCCGCCCTCGCATTTATCTGTCTCAAAATTGACAGTGGTTTAGGATGGAGTCCAAGGATACACTGGCAGTAAATTCACCCCTTTCGCTACCTCCAGGATTTGGGGTTGAAAGGTCCACGTTGCAGTACCCAAGACCACATCAACAACAACAAAAAAAAACCCTCTCCAGCTTGGCATGGTGTGCTTTCAACTCAACCATGCCAAGACTTAACCTAGGAAGCAGGAAGGCAGCCAGGATCCTTGAGACAGTACCTGGCACACCTTGAGAGTCCAAATACTAGGAGTTTTTCCTACTGTCAGTGATCCACCTCCAAAAGGAGATCCGTATCGAGCAGGTACAAGCTTGGAGCACACGCTCAGCATTTCATAAATCAGTTTCAACAGCGTGGCAGTGAGGAAGCGCAGGAGTTGGGGACCTGTGGAAGGAAATAGCACAGTATCCCCACCACCCAGAGGGTCCAGCCTCACATCAGGGTATCCAATAGTCAGAAGCAACATTTTCAAGAGGAATACAGCTCCAGACAGCGCGGCCAACCCACTCTCCTGCCTGAACACTCTACAACCATTCTTTCCTCCTCCCACCAAAAGCTGTTACTGCCAAGAAAGCCTGGAGCTTCAGTAACAATTTCCATGCTGATGTCAAGCTTTCCAAGTCTAGATGGAGATTCCCTCGGTGCAGTACTAGTGTGATATCACACAATCAACCCTGCCACTAACAGACACGAAGATGACCTGGGTCCTCTTAACCACCACCTTGCAAGGCCCCTGTCTGTGCGGCCTCGGCAAAGCAACAAAGCTCATCACGCCCAAGAGATGCGGCCAAGAACACTTTCCCCATGACAGCTATAACTGCCCTTGACTACGATGGTCAGAAAAAGCTCAGAAGAGCAGCAGCGGGCACTTTCTCTGACAGAGATGATGCCAAAAATTACCTGTGGGGTCTGCATCGGCTGTTCCTCGAGCTGGGGCTGGACAGTCCCCATCGCAGCCTGGCTAAGCGTGGTCACGCGGCTGGGCTGCCCACGCAGCGTCACAGTGATGGTCGTTGGGGCCTTCAAGCCTAGAAAACACACGAGCGAGACGTCCCTGAGACATGGGGATTGCAGAGGTCACGTTCACCAACCGGGGGCTGCATCAGAAACCTCTTTCCATTAGATGCAGCTGCTTGGAAATTGCTAGCACACGTAGCTGCCCACAGCCACAGCTCAAAGGCAAAATAACCTTGGGAAATGCTGGTCTGAGGGTGAAGGGGGGCTCCAGGTGCCCCTGATCACATGCCTGTCCCTCTTCTCCCTCACCTGCTGCCTGGTTGGAGATCTGAGCCAAGCCAGGGAGACTGCTGGCCAGCTTTGCTAGTCCCCCATTTGTCAGCAGCTGGTGAATGGCCGTGGGCTTCCCGCTCGCCGAGGCTCCCAGAGACAAAGAGGTGGCAACCGGGATGGTGCGGACAATTGTGCCGGTGCCCGTGGTTATAGCACTTAGGTTCTGGATAGACGCGGGCGTCTTCACAGCCGAGGTCTGGAAGGAGAAGCAGAAGCAGTGAGTACCTGGAAGGAAAGGGGATGCCAGGATGACAGAGCCTTTCCCTCATGCAGAAGCTAGCGGTCTTTAGAGGTCAGAGTTTCCACGCTTCATTCTGGCAGCCACAAGCAGGCAAATAAACTCATCCCTTCCAGCCTGCACATAATCATTTCAACTTGAAAGCATGACTGGGAGAAACTGTGGCTCTGCTTCTAATGAAGCCACCCATTCTGAAAGAGGTCGCCCCAAACGGCAGGGATGGGGAGCTTGCCTGAGAGGTCACAGGCGTGCGTTTTTCCCAGAAGAACAAGAAGGAGAAAGATCGCTGATCCCCACCCCCGTCCATTCTCCAACTTCTTCTCAACATTTTCTCGGCACCCACCTAGAAACAACTTCTCATAGCCCTCTTTCCTAGACCTCGTGCCACTTACAGGAAACCCCACACCCCCGGCGCACCACCAAGACTTGGATGCATCATTTCAGCAGCAGTTCACACCTCATCTCTTCTGGTTCTGGAGCAAACATGGCCTATCTAGGTTCCCTCTGACACCTACCGCTTTAACCTCCACACAGCTTCCCACCAGAGAGGGATCTCTGATGGTCGCAGGCTGCATACCTGCACGGGCGGCCCAGCAGCAGCCACGCTGGCAGGAAGGGCTGACGACTTGGTCCCGATGTCCTGGAGGCTAAAGCTCAGCCCTTGCAGCAGGCTGCTGGCAGATGCTGCTCCTAAAAAAAAAGCAAAGAATAAAGAAATCAGGCTTGGTGAGTTCACCGGCACAAAATTCCAGGTCAGTCATATGGCAGGTATCTGCAAAACTGTTCTTTAAAGAGCAGCGTCCCAAGCAGCCTGCCTTGAGGTTGCTGGGGATCCTCCTAGCTGCTCCACACACACAGTCCAACACATTTCATCACTGCAGCTACAAACGAGGTTAGCTGTGAAACCCAGGAGGTAAGGGAAGGTCAGTCTGGGCATCGTTACGTACCGATGACACAATTAACAGGTCACCCACTGCGCCTTCTTTATAGCATCCCACTGGGGCTCTGCAATAGCAAAGCACTGCAGGTGCTGCCTCAGCCAAACCTAAAGCAACCAGGGAATGCAAGACAGAGGATCCACCAAATTGTTTTGAACCTGGTTTACCTTTTACATTCACAAGAGAGACATGGAGAGAGGCAGGTACCTTGGAGGGTACTGGCTGGCTGGGCCTGCATGCAGTGGGCGCTGCTGGCCACCAGCCTGCTCTGCAGGGTGTGGAAAGCACTGGGCGCCGTGCTGCTGGGGATCATGGCAGACGGAGCAGGACTCGTGGAGGAGGTTTCTGCTGCTGAACTCAGCCTACGAAGCAAGCAGAAGAGAAATATTCCAGTTAACGATGAACTGCACAGAGCGAGGCGTGACGGCTTTGACAGCGAGTGGTCACTGGCCTAACACAACCAAGTGGGACTCCTGGAAGTGTAAGGTAGGGAGTTGACGAGCTACAAAAAAATCCAAAGAAGAGAAGTTGCCCTGTGTCCGCTGCAACAACTAGAACAAAGAGCACCTATGGCAGAAATCCACATTATTTCCAAATCTGAAGCCAACTCGTTGTGTGCATGCCTACCTAGGTGCTGCAAGGGCTGTGTCACCCTACACAAACCCAATCCACCTTGCAGTGAAACATTTCCCATTTCAAACCTACTTTCTGTTTGAGAACAGCTCTTCTTCCTCTCCCCTCCCAGATCAGTCAGAGTCTGGTTCTCCAAAGCTTAGTTTGAATTAAAAGGGAAATCAGTGATGTGAGATGTCAATATCAGATTCATTCCCCAACAGAAATCCCTACGGACAGTGAATCATGAACTGATATTGAGGCTTCTTTCCCCTACCTTTGGAAAAAAAAACCCACGCTTGACTGTCAGAGGGAATGAAGGGAAGGAATAAAGACAACACTGAATTTCTGGTAAAGACAGCACAGGCATTCAAAAGACAGAGATAAGCAAACTTAGATTTGGGAAACCCTAGAGAAATATAACCCAACAGCCACAATACTTTCTACTTTGCTCATTTCTGCCACTCTCAGACTCGACTGCCAGTTGACAAAGAGTTTTCAGGAGCCCAAGAGTCTCCTGCACTTCAGAAGATTCCAGTCATAAGCAAGACACCAGAAAGCTCCACGCACAGAAATCGCCCTGTTGTGGTGCTTCCCATCAGCAGCCTGTCAAAAAGACCCGCGGCTTATAAAAAAACAAAAGTCGCACTCACTTGGGGGTGGTGAGCAGTCCCGACAGCTCCTTTGCGCCCGACAGCGACTGGCCGACAGCCATGGGGACCGGCTTTCCAGTGACAACTGCAAGAGAAAAAGAAGAAACCTCACTCACTCTCCTCTGGGATTTTTTAGGGATTCCCCCTCTCTCACGCAACTCCCCACAGACACAGCGCTGCAGGCCACGGGCTCATCCCGCTCACAAAGCATCTCCTCAAGGAAACCTCCGCTGCAGCCATGAACACCCACTCCAGCCACCGCGCTACGGGAGATCGGGAGCATCCAAGAGAGCAGAGTTGCGAATAAAAACCAGAAAGCTGCTGTTGTGGAAGCGTTACGACAGACGGGATTGAAGGAATCAGCTTCAAAATCTGGGTAAGCAGTGAACTCTCAGGCCCTCATCCACCAAATGCAAATCTCTCTCCTAAACGTCATCTCTGCTAATCCCCTCCTCCTAGTCCATCCTAGCACAGGTCTACTGCCTCAACCGATTAGTTCAGATCTGGCTGGTCGCTAGCGATCAATTTTGTAAGCATTCTTTAAAAGACACTTTACAAAATACACAGGGATGCGACGAGTCACAATATTTGTTTATTGCGGCGTTTTGGGATACAACTGCGTTTGTCTTGTGCATTCCTCCTCCTCACACACGGTAAGAGGGAATTCTTGTTTTGGTTCATGTTTACTTCTGCAATTCATTTCCTTTCTGTGAAAAGAAGTAAAGTTCGGAAAATTAAAAAAAAAAAGGAAAAATATTTCGGAAACCTGAGATTTGGGTTGTTTTTTTTTTTAAAGCTGCCAGAAGATAAACTGTGACCTTAAAAAAGGCTGTGAATTTAGGAGTTCATTTTCACAGTTGGAAACAACGGTTAAGGTAACCGAGAGATGCTTCCAAGGGAGCAGAATTATTTCTCGACTTTGAAAACCTCTGATTTCCTATCAGAATGGAGATGCTGACCTTTCAATCCTGCGCTGCATGGAGCTAACGCTAATAATGAGTGACTGCTTTACATCGCTGGGGCTCTGCACTCTGACACGAGGAAGATGTACACGCCAGCGCCGCCAGCCACAAGGGCAACATCCTTCAGGTACAAAGGTGACAGTAGCCAAAGATTTTGGCCTCAAGAAGGCTCAAGGGGAAGAAGACTGAGCACATCACCTCTTCTTGGGCTGCAGGGACCTCTGCAACGCTCGCCGCAGTGGGTCTTCCCCGCCGCAGAGGCAGGAGAGGAGCTGGAGTTCATTTATACATGTATCAAAACATGTATTGTGCCAGACTTCAGGCCCAAAGGGCAACAGCAGAGCAGGGCACTCGGCTGATTCGTGAAGTCTGAATGCACGAAGGTCTTCCAGAGGGAGGAACATCACTGTTGTCCCTAAAGCAGGAGCAGGTTCCAGGCGAGAGCTTCGCGCAAGAGGCGCAGGAGCGGGCAGCAGAACCAGAGACGTGCACGACCTGCTCGGAGCAAGGGGTCCGCCAGGACCGGCATCCTGCTTCCAGCAGCAGTGGCTCAGTGCCTCAGAGGAAGGTGTAAAAATTTGCCTCGCAGCTCACAAGGCTGCAGTCGAGCGTTTCGCTGGAGTGTGCAATCCCAACTGCTATGGAAAAGAGAGGCTCCTGCCAAGCTCCTACGTGCTGTCAGCCCCCACGCTTCCCCAGCGATCCCCAAGTCACTCACACCTTGAGCCTCCGGCTGCTTTCTGTGGCTAACTCCTCCAAAAATAACAAAAATCACAGCTCCCCTCCCCTCCCCACGCCATGGCCCAAAGGAGGGGGTCTGGGCACAGCCAGGAGCCCGCTCTCCAGTTAAAAAGCAGCTATGCAATGGCAACTCACTTTCTGCCTGGGTGGTGAGGGGTGCTCCGTTCCCCACGCCAGCAGCATCTCCGTGAGAGACAATGGTCACCTTGATTTTGGCTCGTTTGGAGGCTTTGGTGCACTGGGTCGGGCTGGGGGTCTGATGCCTCTTCAGCTGCATACGCACATCATCTTTCTCAGCCCCTTCCGAGTGCTCTGAGGAGACTGGAACTAGGGGACACAGAAGTAGCTTTTTGAAAACTGACGGCCGGTCCCTCGAGGTCAGCGCTGCTCCACTGTGCGCACCAAGGTGTGGAGAAGGGACACATGCCCATGCACACTTCCACAGTTCCCTCCATGCCAGCCTTACCCATCTCCCATGCACCAGGAACCCACGCTTCTCCTTGTCACCACCTACGCTGACTTCCACGTGCCCTAAGCTGCTGTCTTAGGGCCAGGACTTAGCTTCAGCTACTCACAGGTTAAGGCAGGACAGCGTATGAAGTCTGTCTTGCCTCTACAGCGAAGAAAAATGGATGCCTACAGCGATAACACATCTCCATATAAAAGCTTTTCATTTTCAAAGCACGGCATCATCGATCCCGGCATCAGGCCCCTCCAACATCCCTAATTTCCAGGTGAGGGGATGAGGGCGCAGAGACTTGCAGAGCTGATGCAGGCACGCTGCCAGCGCTGGGATTAGAGCTCGGCCCGCCCGCTCCTCCGACACACCAGCCACGGTATTTGCATGCCTGTTGTTGGCCACATCCCTTCCAGCGCTCGTAGCCAGCCCTCCAGGAGCTGGACTGAAGCATACAGGTTTCTCAGAGGCACTGAGCGAAGCAGCCGTGAGCACAGAAGGTGCTGCAGCAAAGCCAAGCCCCCACGTACCCTACGCTGCTCAGTATTAGGGGAAAAGAGCTGCGAGCCGAGATTTCTCTTCCACACCAATGTCTTGTTTTGCTGCCACGTCCTTGACTACTCACATTCATTTCATCCCACCTACAGCACAAGCTTGCCAGGGCCACGGCGATCCAAAAAAGCACATAGGATCCACGACAAGCACCTCTGGGCAGCCCGGGAACAAAAACATGGTCACGAGCTGCCACATCCTGCCCATCCATTCTCTGCACGTCTCCCACTGCTGACGTACGATCGTCCAGCCCCGGCCTGAAACGCCAGAGGACTGGGTCGAAACGTGGGCACAAATCTGCCTCCCGCTGGGGTGTTCGCAGCCTGGCAGCGCTCAGAAATGCAGCCGCCGCTACGCCCGAGCGCTGTCGTGATCTGTGGCAAGGGGGAAAGGCCTTCGCTCAAAGCTACGGAGAGCGCTCTACATCGAAAGCTTCTGCAGAGCACTGCTGAGCCAGCTAACTCCCTCCTTACAGATGGTCCTGGGCATCTAAGCCATGTATTCAACAGCCCAGAGGCCAAGATGTGCGTATCTTTTTATTTATATATATTTAGGTATGAATATATTGTACAAAACTGATAGAGATGTGCGTCTGTATATGTATGTATATGCTCCCTGCATAACGCACCACCTGCATACCTCTGAACTGGGGGCGTAGGACAAGACTGCAGCCAAATCCATAAATGTCAGGGTGACTCCAAGCATTTTGGGGCCGCTCTGGTCCCCAAGCCAAGCTTGCTGCGCTGCTATCGATGGCCGGACTTGTGGCTCGAGCGTGTTAACTTGTGACACTCATGCAAGGCTCCCGTGCCTCCCCACCCACCTGCAAACATGCATCGCCCAAATCACCGTCCAGAGAGACCTCATCAGGCGTGCACAGATCTGAAGGCACCAAAGCCCCCCCCTCCACCCCCAACCCCAGTGCCACCAGCCAAGCAGGACAGTGAAACGGCACATGCACAGGCAGTGGCATTAGGTACCCCTCAAAGCGTCGGCGAGCAGTGACCCAACGTCCCTCTGTGTCCCCACCACAGGAGAGCGGAGCCTGCTTCTGCTCGCGCAGGGGCACACGGACCCCTGCCACAAAGGGCTGGCCGTGTGTTTGGGAGGAGCATCGTATCCCCAAAACAGCAGCGAACACTCCTAACGCACGTGCCCCAGCTTCCTACCTCACTGCTCAGGCAGCTGAATCAACGCAGTAACGAGCCCAGAGATCTTAATCGGCTTTTGATCTTATCAAAAGGCAGGCCAGGCTGGAGCCAGCCTCTCCACATCTCCCCACCAGCGGGGTAACATCCACTGTGGTTTCTCTTCCCAGCAGTCGCTGGGTGGGAGGGCTCGGGGTAAGTGCAGGGCTCCAGGCTAACCTCATCACGCAGGGGAGAGCATAAAACAAGGCTCAGGGGAGAAAGAAACCTTTAAACAAGGTTCAAGGGAGAAAGAAACCTTTAAAACAACTAGCTCTGGCCCATGCTTGCCTCAGGAGTTTGTTACCACGTCGTATATGTGCAGTTTGGACTATATCTCAGGTGTGTTCAGGGCAAGCAGGGAGCCTGGACCTTAGGAGTCTCTACACAGCATGCCAAAATACCACCAAGCTCCTCTACATCCAGCTCATGCCTCATCGAGTTAAAAGCACCGGCATTTGGGGTGTTGCAGATGCAGTTCTCATCCACGTCAGCGCTCTCAGCACCCTGGGGTCACATGGATGGAGAACTGACCCTGACAGCTCACGCAACACCACCGCAGCCTCGCATTTCAACCTCTCATCCTCTCCTAATCCCAGATCCACACAGTCACTGCCATTCGAGACAGCAAAATGTGTCTTTAGATAGGCTGTGGATCTCGCCCCTCAGTCTCCAACCCTCAGAGCACCGCACACGCTGAGGTCCACCTCTCTGCATGCTCCAGCACCCAATGTGAGAGACCACAGGACTGAAGGCTGCTCACTTCTGCGTGTCTCCCGGTCCAGACAGCATCCCTCTCCCACCACACCACTGTCATCCCAAAGCCATCCCTCTCCCTGACCTCTCTGCTCTTCTCAAACTCTCTCTGGTCAAGAAATGCTGCTCCACATCTCTACGTCTGCCCCTTCCAAGTCACTTGGCAGTCCCTTATTTCTGCTCCCCGCTTTACTGCTCCACATGTTTGGGACGTTCCACCAACACACACGGTCTCTTGGGCTGGTGTTCACACCCCCCCCCCCTTAGCCCCAGCACAGGAAAGGGTTAAACTCACAATCACAAAAAGTCACTGCATCGTCTACAAAGTTTTAGCCCATCAGAGCAAACCGGCTGCCAACTACGCGGCTCAAAGAGCGGTATTTACCCATCAGAGCAGGGAGAAGGGAAGAGCTCAGGAAAAGTTAATGCTCTCAGCTCGCCATTTGCTTTAGCTTCAAATACAGCAATGAGAAAGCAAAAAGCAGCAGGACAAGGGGACACGTTGGGCCACATCCCCAAAACAATGCAAGGGAAGAGGAAGATGATGAAAGAAGGTAGCAGAGACAGAGAGAAGGAGGGAGGCAGAGAGAGAGAGAGAGAGAGAGAGAGAAGTGAGGAGGTACTCACCAAAAAGACATGAAGAGGTGCCAGGAGGAAGAGCTTTCCTCACCAGCATGTTTTGTTTCAGAAAAGCAGCAAACTGAGCTGAAATGAATCAGAGAGAATTACAGTATCACAGCCCGGCTCTGGAGGGGAACAGGGGACTCCAGGGACACCACTGCGACCCACAGACAGAGACCTCGGAGCAGGCAGGCAGAGAGCTCCGGACACAACTTATCCAGCCACAGGGGCACAACGGAGACACACCGACCTCCTCTCCGGGTGGCAGCGTAGCACATACGACACTAGAAAGGGCATCGTGCCAGCTTTCTCGGAGAGCATATCCCAACAGCATGAGCCCTCTCCAGCCCCACGGCCATGGGGAAAAGGTCCGGTGCCCAGGGACCGACAGCAGGCTTGGCTACGAGAGTACAGCTAGCTTGACCGAGCAGTTGCACCGAGAAGCTGGGAGACATCAGCCAGTGCATCCCTGTGCTACGGCCACAAAACGCAGGCCAGAAGCCACGCTGCAACAGCACTGCTGACAAAAGAAGGCAGCCACAACACACCCCACTCCACTGACCCTCCTCCTGCCTCCTGCGTGCCATCTAGAAACTTCCTCCCTCAACCACAACAACAAAGGAATAAATTTCTTTAGTCCATAGTCTAAGAAATTAAGGGAGACCCAAGCTTCAACTTCCCTCCCTGAGTTAGAGAACGACTTCGGAGAATGTGGAGGGTCACACTGCTGCAGGAGACAACAACGAGCCTGTTCAGGTCTGTCTTGAGCAAAGAAATAAGGAGAGAAGGGAGGATGGAGAACTATTCCCCCGGTGCCACTGATATTTGCCAGAAGGGATCATCAACAAAACCATTCACAGCGTTCACAATCACACTGAAGCTACACTGGACAAAAAAAAAAAAAAAACAAAACCTGAACAAACTCACAGCTCAAGCTGGTTTCTTATTCAGAGCAGGTTTTCCACTGCCATTTGATGCAAGATGACTCTGTAATTACCCAAGCCCCGCTGTTTCAGTCACAATTCAATAGCCTCAATCATCTCCTGAGTACTTTTAGTCTTTCTCTCCCAAGCAGCCTTCAAGGATATGAGACACCAGTCAAGGGGCTCACACTTGAAAAAGAATTAGAGTACGGCTACGTGGTGATTTGGTCAGCCAGAGCAAGTGAAAATCCTTCCCTCTGAAGAGCAGCAAGGCCCCGCAAGCTGCGGAAACACCATTTCCAACCTAATTTCACCCTTCAACCCTCCACAGGCTGCTGCCTTCGGATGACAGCGGTGGGGGACCGAGCTGCCACGGGGAGCTTGGAATTCAAGACAGAACTCAGAAGACAAAAACCTACACACGGCAGGACAGATAAAGACCAAAAATCTGGATACAAAGAGGGGAGAGGGTGGGAAAGCTGCAGGGCATTACCTTGTGCCTGCTTGTGCGTCAGGACGGTGTCTGCCCTCTGCACCTGCCTCTTCAGCAGCTGCGTGGTGCCGATCTGGCTGGGCTTCTGGATGGAGGACACAGCAGCCATTTTAGTCTTGGGGCTTGAAGTGGGGCTGCTGGAGACGCTGGATAAGTCCTGCTCAAAGAGAATCATAGAATGGTTTGGGTTGGAAGGGATCACTAGAGGTCATCGAGTCCAACCCCCCTGCAGTCAGCAGGGACACTGCTAACTAGATCAGGTTGCTCAGAGCCCCATCCAACCTGGCCTGGAATGTTCCCAGGGATGGGGCCTCCACTACCTCTCTGGGCAACCTGTTCCAGTGTTTTACCACCCTCATTGTAAAGAATTTTTTCCTTATATCTAGCCTAAACCTACCCTGATTTAGTTTAAAACCATTACCCCTTGTCCTAACACAGCTGGCCCTACTAAAAACATTTTCCCCATCTTTCCTATAGGCCCCCTTTAGGTATTGAAAGGCTGTAATCAGGTCTCCCCGCAGCCTTCTTTTCTCCAGACTGAACAAGCCCAACTCTCTCAGCCTGGCCTCATAGGAGAGGTGCTCCAGCCCTCGGATCATTTTTGTAGCCCTCCTCTGGACCCGCTCCAACAGTTCCATGTCCTTCTTGTGCTGAGGGCTCCAGAGCTGGACGCAGGGCTCCAGGTGAGGTCTCACCAGAGCTGAGTAGAGGGGCAGAATCACCTCCCTCGACCTGCTGGCCACGCTTCCCCTGATGCAGCCCAGAGTACGGTTGGCCTTCTGGGCTGCCAGCGTACATTGCTGGCTCATGGCCAGCTTTTCATCCCCCAGCACCCCCAAGTCCCTCTCAGCAGGGCTGCTCTCAATCCTTTCTCCCCCCAGCCTGTATTGATACTGGGGGTTACCCCGTCCCAGGTGCAGGACCTTGCACTTGGCCTTGTTGAACTTCATGAGGTAGAAGGTACACCTCTTGCCCCCAGTGCTTCCCTACGAGGCGGTCATAACCCCAAAGCGTAGCAGCACACAGGCAAGAACATGCATCCTTTTGCCAGAGCAGCTCTATTTCGGAAGGTTCGTTTGCCCCCCTGCAAGCTGTTAGTCCCTCCATACCCTCTCACCTCCCTCTTCCAACACCAACCACATCTCTCACCATGTATTCCAGCGGTACGAAAGCATCTTCCTTACACAACCTCAGCCTTCCCCAGCTCAAAGGATCCCAGAGAAACCCTCACCTCTGAGCCGGAAGGCGAGGCGGGCACTTTGGCTGCTGGCGAGGCAGGCCTGCTGGTTCTTTCCGGCAAGTCGAACGACAGATCCCTCCTGGTCGAGTCGCGCGGCTTCTTCTTCTTCTCAGCATCCAGGTCACGGGGATCGGAGCCTGAGTGGCTCTCTGCTCGGGTGAGGACTCCAGTCAAGAAGTCGGCTATTTCATCCTAGGAAGGATGAAACAAATAGGCCAAGTGGTGTGCAGGTCTCTAAACAACTAATCTTCACAGCTTGAAACAAAAAAAAAAAGAACGCAAGATTCCCAACAGGACAGATATGGCTCTCTAGGTTTAACACCCTGCAAAAAGAAACCTTAAAACCTTACGGATAGACCTTGGCTCTCTCATTAAAGCTCACACTCTGCTGATTTCTAGCACATGGGAGAGAAACACGTCGGTTTCTCCAATAATTCCAACAGCACTGGAAGGCTCAGAAAACTGCTCTTTGTTTAAGGTGCGCTACCAGGAAGCTCAGGTCTCTCCTGAACAGAGACAGCCACTTCAAAATCCCCCTCAGGAGACAGATTACCTTCCTCCAACCAATCCTGGCAGTAAGGTTATAACTTGCGGTCACCAAAGATGTTTCAGCACAGATTTTATTTATTTTTTTTTTTAATAGATATGAGGCGTAAAAGGAAGATTTCTGTGGTTACCTGGATGCACCTGTCCACCATACTCTGGGTCAGGCCTTCCGACTTCTTTTTGGCTTTGCTTATCCTATTAAAAACAAAAAACAGATGGAAGTCTACATGTTTGGTTCTCCACTTTCACACTAGCAACGCTGTTCTTCACCCGAGAGCAAGATCCAAGCGACAGCAAGCTTGCTCCGTTACCCAGCCAGACAGAGAGTAAGGCAAAAGCCAGCTCCATCAGCTCTCAACTCAAGAGCACTGTCTACTGGAAAGATGAGATTCATCCCTCGGAAGTGCCAAGACCAACTCCCATGACTGAGGAAAAAGGCCCAACATCCCAAAGCATTTTGCAAAGCAAACATGATGTTTCCTTCCCTTCAGAGCTCCATCTTCAGACCCAGTACGGGAGTTTTACATTTCTTTCTTTCCTCTCCTTTACCGATTATCCCTACTATAGATTTCTGACTGATCTGATGCTCCAAAACCTTGTCTGCGCTGCGGGGTCCAGCTCTAGCATCAGGCCAACCCTATTCTCCTTTAGCAGGAGGGTTGGACTAGATGATCTCCCAAGGTCCCTTCCAACCCTTGCCATTCTGCGATTCTCATCCACAACTGGCTCAGGGTTTTGGTGCAGTTATTCCAAGCACGTACAAGTGTGACAAGAGAACAATCTCCAAAGTTTACCGAAACCTTAAGAGCTTCTTGCTTCCTGCAAGGCTCTTACAGCCTCCCTTACCCCAATTCCGTGCACAACCTCCAAAAGCTTCATGTTCCAGAGCCAGGGGCGGCATGAAAAGGCAAATACTTGCTCTAGTGTCACACCACACTCTACCCTGGAGCTTTGACTTCCCACAAGGAGAAACGACTCAGATTTATCCCATAAAACCAACTCTCTATCCAAAACCTGGTATGTTGGATAACAAAGCTGACCTTGACAGAGCACTTTTATGCAGTTCCCATCTAGTTACAGTTCCAAATTTGGGGTTGGTGGGGGGTTTTTTGGTTTGTTTTTTTGTTTTGTTTTGGGTTTTTTGGTACACAGCACACTCAGATCTTGCCCACTGTTCCTGGGAAGAGAGCATCTGTCTCACAGACTGTTACCTGAGATTGTCATCTGCTCCTCCCACCACCACCATGCTGTTATCAGCTCGTATTTTCTCCCGGAAATCTTCCATCGCTTCGATGTTGCACTGCAGGGAATTCTGACCGATCACAAAGAGAACAGGGGTCTTCATCTCCAGGAGGGGGTCGTCAACATCCTGCAAGAGCAAGGGGAACTGTGAGGAAGGGCTGATCCAGGACGCGGAGTCTTTGGAGCTAAACACCTTTCTGAATTAGATGAGGATTTCCAAAAAGGGAAGGCATGCGCAATCCCAGCATGTACCAACCACATCCTGAAGGAAGAGAAGGAGAAATTGTGCGGTTCGTTTAAACATCTCGTGAGAAAGACTGACTGGGAAGCTGAATGAGTACACAGTGCCGTTGCTCGTTAACAGGTGAGGCTGACATCCTCCCTCTCAGAAATCCTATTTCACTGCATTTTCCTCCTTCCAAGCTCTTGCTGCACAAACGCAGGGTAAGGCTGAAGAAGCACCAACAGCGAAGCTTCCTGGGGCAAGGCCCTGATGGGATTTAACCAGCTGTACCGAGTCCGGAAAAAAACTCTCCTCCAGCGCTGCCCCGTGCTCCAGCAAACACCTTTTATACAGATTTCCACTACCCTCAGAATCAGCCATTTAATTAGCACAACTGTAACCAGTCCTGACCCAGTCACACACTGGTCAGCCAATAAATGAGCAATTTGGGCTCCACATAAATCAACCCAAGTTGTGACCTCTGGTGCCAAATGACACAAGTGACCCCCAGACACGACCCTGTGAAGGAGCTGCAAGAACTGGCACAGCAGAGACGAGCAAACACGGGACTTCTCATCTCATCAAGAATCCCACTGTGAATGCAACAGTCCCGCCTGCTGGGCAACGCCACCTCCAAACAAACAAACAAAAAAAAAAATAAAAAAATCACACAGACATTCCTCAAAAAAGTCCTTGCAATTATGACTGGACTTCCAAGCCCGATTCCATGAAACAATCTAGGGAGATTAAAAAACAAACCCAAAAAAGTACAGTTCTTTAGATGGCTCCATCTCCCTTTGGTCCTTACCCCTCTGGGGCCATCAACGGTGAGCAGCGGGAATCCAAGGCACACAACTGCAGTGACATACTCCATCACTGAAACCTGGGTAGAAAAAGCAACAGTCAGCATCCTAGCAAGCGCATCACGGGTGTGAAGGCTGCTGTGCCAGGCTCCTGCTGGGCACAAGACATATCTTCCATATTTAGGCTTTGCTTTGTTGGAAAAAAAAAAAAAAAAAAAAATCACTGAATGACTCAAATTGCTTATGCCCCCATGACCAGAAAGGATGTCTGTCTCAAAGCCAGGCCTTGGAAGGAGAAAAGGGAGAACCACCGTGGCAGAGCCCCAACACAACAATAATTGAAATCTAACTCCAAACTAAAGCTGTGGGCTCTGAGAGGATGCAAAGGAATTGGGTACTTACGTGACAGGCCACCAAGGCACCTGTGTTCCACCCGATCAGGATGATCGGCTTGTGAGAGAAGTGGTTGTGAATCTACGGAAGAAAAGACATGGATGGAAAAGAGGGACAGACAAGGGGACGATGCACGGGGGTGGCACAGCACCCACAGGCAAGAGGAGCAGTTGAAAGGAACAGCAAAGGCTCCCCAATACGCTCGTCGCTCTCGCTTACCTCCGCCACTTTGCCCCTCACTGCCCCGATCATGTGTTCCAGACACTGCAACACTCCCACCCCGCTGCCGTTGTTCAGCAGGTGGGTGGCGATGGGAATCACCTGCAGTTTGAAATGGAAGATCAATAAATAAGAAAGACATTACAGGGAACAGCAGCTGCCGACAATTAGCATGAACTGGAACCCAGTTTATGCAGGAGCTTGTGCTATCTCTCCCCCTCTTTCCCCCAGGATTCACTTCTAGCTACTAAAAGCAGAGGAAATAAAGAATTCCCCACAGAGACAACCTCTGCTACTCACTTCCCTCCTATACACCCAGCGTATCCACCACATTAGGAGGAGCGTGAGCAGCTCTGCACCCAGGCAGAGGACTAAGGTGACCTGCAGGCTCTCTCCTCCAACCTCTTCCTACCCAGAAGACTCATCAGTCCTTAATAACAGTAACAACACAATCTGAACTGCTGAAGATGGATGACTTTGGTCAGCAAAAACACATTGTATTTGGGCGACTTCATCCCCTACGCAGCATCTCAAACAATAAACGCTGCAGGGGGCAGATGCCAGCCTCTGCCTTCAGCGGAACCGAGTATTTTGGTGCACCGAAGGCTTATAAAAACAAGCTCAGCAGCTGCAGTCTAGCACAGCCACTAGTTTGAATTTCCCTCCTTTCAAAACCAACCATACAAACCTTTCCCAAGCAGGAAAGCTGCGACTGCCAGAATCGGTGCCGTCGAGAAGTGGGGAACATGGAGTTGGAGGGTCCAGAGGAAGCAATCAGGATGAGCGGGGAACCAGGCAATTTGCTCTACAAAGTTCGACAAAGAACTGCGTAAGGGAAAGCAACTTCCCCGCCCAAGACCTCGCTGCCCAGCCCGCACAACAAAGCGGGAGGGATCTTGCATAGCTCGTGAATTAATTACATCAATTGATCATATTTTCCCCCAGCCAAAGGAGAGTACGGGGGGGAATGTGTCCCAAAAGGAGCCCCCCCTCACTGAGCAAGTCTAAAGCAGGAGGAAAATTGCCCAGGAAGCAAGACAGAGGCGGAAGGAAGAGGGGAGCAGAAGGACGGGAAGGATAAAGCTGATGGGAGAGCAGCCTCCAGCTCCCCACAAGCCCCAAGAGATACTCACTGGTTTATTGTGCGACAAGACACCCACTGCTGGGTCCCACGGTCTCTTCAGCAGCAGAGACAGAGCCTCAGCACCCGCTGCCCCCGTCTTCGTGGTAGAGGAGAGCAGCATCCTGTCGATCAGGGTGGGAATCTGAAACCAGAAGCCCAAAAGGACTGAGCAAACGCACACAGGCGCTCCAAAGAAAAAGGATAAAAGCTCTGTCGGAGCTTCCTTAAACGAGCTTTGCAAAGGGAGAACATCATAAAGGATAGCAAAGCCCTTCACTGCTTTTATCACCTTTCCTTTAAGCGTTTGCAGAGCATCCAGGTAAGCAGCCAGCACTGGCAAACTGAGGGTTTCCACTAAGGTCGTGTGAAGCCACTGGATCAGTTTGGTGTCCCAGTTCACGCTAGCCAGAGCTTGGCGGACCCTCCGAGCGCATTTGTCCACCGCTATCCTCCTCAGGACCGGCTCGTTACAAGCCTAAAAACCAGGAAATTAAAAAGAAACACAGTTATGGGGAAAAAGAAAAAAAATCAAGCATCCTATGTACATCCCAAGCCACAGGGAAATATTGGCTTGGGCAGCCCCAAGTCATCGGGCAGCAAGCAAAGACCAACATCCTCGCAAGCAAGGACAAAATCGTGCCTCAAACAAGCCTAGAGCTGCCAGGTTTTTTTAAGACTACACGGCCCAAAGGCCAAGACTTTCATCTCAACTCAGGCTTTGCTAGGAAGGACTGATAAAAACACCCAGGCAGCAACTCTGCTGGGAAGCGAAATAGGGAGTAAAAGACCTTACCCCTTCGTTAGCCAAGCGAGCCAGCCTGTCAGACTGCAGCGCTTTGTGAATCTTGTTAAATAGTTTGTTCTGGGCCATCGTCCAACCCGTCCTGTCGGGAAAAGCAGAGAGGTAACGCAGGTTCCACAGGCACCCAGGGCCTGCAAGCTGCTGCCCGGTCCCAAAGGCAGTCGGCAGCACAGCTGGGCATCGGCTGCCACTGCAGCCTCAAGAACTGATTTACGGCTACGGACAAAGTGAGTTTCACTACTGAGGATTTAAAGTTAGAGGATGGTTCAATAAAAAACACCACGTTTTAAATGTCAGTAGGGTGTGTCAGCGAACACCCAAGCATCAGAAAGGCAAGAGTAACAGCAAAAGCAATAAATAAGACCAAAAGACTCCTTTTAGCATAGGTTATTGCCACGCTCCTCAGACAAACTGCCCAGAAAAAAAAAAAAAAAAAAAAAAATCAATTCCTAGTAACATCAAAACTGTGAACTGGCTTGACTACAGTTACAGGGAGGGTTTTTAATAGGGTGGAATTTATGCACAGCCTCATTTTTAATTTTTGACATTGGAATATGGCCGAATTGAGGATCTACCTCCCAGCCTCCTCCGAACAGAGAGCACTTCACACGAAGCGTGTGGGAGAGGTTCAACAGCTGGGCCGGCCCCTACCATTACATTCCACAGCTTTTACAGCAAGCGGACGAGGAATTTGGACACGAGAATTCATTCTCTTTGAGCATTTGGTTCCGGAACGTCACTGCGTATCGAATCACGCTAAAAGAAAAAACAAACCACCCCATGCAACGGGCAACTGTTTAGCACCTGAATTTCTTTTCTCTCCTATCCCCGTGCTACCTGTTGACGTGTTCCTCCCAGTCGTCCGGCGGCGGAGGGGCGTCAGCGTCCGTGCGAGCGAACATGACATGGCGCTCGCACTCGTTCATCACGCTGCGCGCCTTCTGGTTGTCATAGAGCGGCACGGGCGTGGGCGTCACCGTCTCGACGTCGATGGGGATATCTGCTTCGCTGTCAGGAATAATTACGTGTTAGAAAAGGGGATCGCTCACCTTGAGGGTCTGCCGTGCTTTATAACGAGAAGCTCGCTGAGCTTCATAACCAGGTATGTTGTGATTCCCAGTCTGAGCCCAGGCAGCCCCCTGAACCCCAAGACCAAGCCCCTGAGCTGCAACCCTGAGCACACTCCCAATCTTCATCCCAAACTCACCCCTGACCCTGGGCTCAGCCCCAAACCCTGACCCAAAAGCAAACCATTGAGGCCACAATGCCCCTTCCTGCCCCG